>OY856187.1:15824350-15893986 GCA_963693315.1 Diogma glabrata | reverse complement strand
ATGAACTAAAACTATTTCGTTTCTTTGTTTTTTCTAAACTTCTCTTTAATCAAATAAATCACTGTTTTATTTTTATAATCCAAACAAAAACTTAACTAAAAAGCAAAAAACTCTTTCTTAGATCCTATTTTTCTTTATCTTCATCTAAAAGAAAACTTCAACTTACAAAGATAAAAAGTTTAGGAAATGTTCAACTACTTTTTAGTTTAAAGTTTTTTTTTTTTACTTCGAATTCTTTCGTTCTAGTCTTTTTTGTTTGTGTTTTCATAGAGTTAAAGTAGAATTTTCCTTTGTTGATGAGCGAGAGTAGGTAGTAAAACATAAAATGAAGAAATTAAAATTCAAATCACAATTCACTTTAACATATTCCTATAAAACTAAAAAGGAAAAATAAGGATATGCTCGTACAATTACTTAAGATTTTGTTTTTGTACATACACAGAATACGCCATAAAATTTGAAGTAGGTATCTGCGAAACGTTTTTAGTTTATAAAAAAATTACATATTTAACTTACATCCCACCCTGTAAGGTTGTATATATAGAAAATGTTTTGAATTTAAATTTATATCTTTTGGTTTTTACTTTTAATCTTCCCACACTCTTAAGATGATAATCTTAATTCGAATAACCTCAAATAAATGAACATGTAACAAGAACGCTATAACGACTGAAAACAATTTTCGACAGAATAAAAACCAATTAAGTAATTTTCCAATTTTCGTTTTTGTTATATCATTTCATTGTTTTTCATGTTCTTATTATAGTCTGTCTTAATTTGGTAAAAGAAAATATGTATATAAAAAAATAATAAATAAAAGTAGAACACAGAAAGAAGAAACTTTGCGACCAAACGATAACTTTTTTCTTTTTTGGTTTGTTGAATTTTCATGTAAACAATTTCCTATTTAATTTATTTTCGATTGGTTATTTGAGTTGCTAACAGGAAATGTATTTAAATTTGTTGTACTTTTTTATGATTGGATTGAGTAGTTGTTTGCTGTTCAAGGACAAATATTTGTAGTTAAAAAAATTACAATTGCAATTGTTTGTTGTAATGAGGTTGCAGAAAACAAAAAATTAAATATGAAGGTGCCTGAGATATCAAGACTTCGGTTTTGGTTAAGGATTTTGATATAGTTTTCGGCATAAGACTTTTATGAGGACATTGTTTTTAGTTATCGGCAGCGATGTATATCAATCATAAAACTCTGTAAAAGTACAAGTATTTTATCTTTGTTTAGAAATCTATTATAAAACTAACACGAAACAACAATTCGTCGCCGGAAAATTATAACAGATCATAAATTAACATAATTTAGTGAAAAGATGATACACTACTCAAAAACCTCTTCATTTAGCGTTTCGAGAAAATATTACAAAATCACAAATACATATTTTTAAAAATTAAATAAAATCAAACTTTTTTCAAAATTCCAAAAATATTCCAAAAATTATTACAAAATCAAAGATTAAAATTTTTTTCAAAAATTCTAAAAATATTGCAAAATTTATAATAAAATCAAAAATTGAAACTTTTTCAAAATTCCAAAAATTAGAATAAAATCAAATATTTAAACTTTTTCTAAATTCTAATAATATTCCAAAAATTCTTAAAACTCCAAAAATTCAAACTTTTTCTAAAATTCTAAAAATATTGCAAAAATTATAACAATATCAAAAATTGAAACATTTTTCAAAATTCCAAAAATTATAATAAAATCAAAAATTAAAAATTTATCAAACTTCTAAAAATATTCCAAAAATTTTTACAAAATCAAAAATTGAAACTTTTTCCAAAATTCTAAAAATATATATATAAAATTCACAAATTCAAAAATTCTATTTTTTTCCGAAATTCTAAAAATATTGCAAAAATCAAATAACAAACTTTTTTTCAAAATTCCAAAATTATTTCAAAAACTATAATTAATTCAAAAATTTCCATGTCCACTTTCATGCATGTAAAATTACATTTACGTCATACAAACAGCTAAATTTTTTTTTTTCCAAAAATTGGCTAAAAAAATAAATGAAATCATTTTTTCGACACACTTGACAATATTTTTTACAAAATTATAATGCAATAAAATTCCCAATAATAATAATTTCATGTTCATTGCATTTCATTTCATACAAATAACTAATTTTAATTTTTTCTAAAAAAAATAAATGAAATCATTCTTTTGAACATTATTTTTTTGACATTATTTTTTACACTTGACATTATTTTTTGACAAACTTATAATGCCATAATTCTCTATAATAATAATAAAATTTAATGTCTTGTATGACATTAAATTTTATTATTATTATAGAGAATTATGGCATTAATAACTAATTTTATTTTTTCCAAATAATTGGGTATAAAATAATTAAAAATCTTTTTTTTTGACACACTTGACAATAATTTTTTGACAAACTTATAATGCAATAATCTCACATCAAGATTTCTCCACATTCCATGTTACTACTACTCATTTTCTCTTAAAATGAACATTATTTAAACAAAACCAATGTACATTTTTTTGTTTCGACACACTTAACGATTTTTTGACACAGTTCATGTGTTATAATTAATGTTCAATTATTAATGTTCATTTCATGTCATCCAAATAATTATTTTTATGTTTTATATCTTTCTAGTCGAAACCCGAAGAAATGTTTCCCATAATATGTTTCTCAAAAAAAAATTGGGAAACAAAATATATGAAAATCAATCATTTGACACATTTTACGATTTTTTTTGACATACTTCTAAAATAATAATCAAGGCCCTGGTCTTACATACGGATGTCAATCATCCAGATTTCTCCAGATTCAAATTTACTACTCATTATAACTGAAAACAAATGTTTTTTAAGCCAAAAATATGAAAATTTGCTATTTTTGACACACTTTATGATTTTTTTGACACACTTCCAGTACAGTTATCAAACACATCGTCCTTTCGGACCTGCCCATTACCTATTTTTAGAAAAAAAAATTCTAGATTTCATAGGGAATGACGGACGGGCATACATTTTTTTTTGCTTTTTTAGAATCAGTAGGTTCTAAAACGTAGAGTAATGCCGAAAAAGTGGAGGTAAGAATTTCACTTTTGGCTCATCAATACTGAAGAAAATCGTGTTCTAGACCGAGTTGTGAAAACTTGACCATTTTTGATTTTTCTGAAACTTGGCATATAAGTAGTATGGACAAAATAAAATATACAACTTATTTTACATTTTTTTTAAAGTGCATAGTTCCGATGTAACTTTGAAATTAAATTGCTCAAGAACGGCTATACCGATTTCATCAAACTTTTTTTTGTTTGATAGATGATTATTAGTTAGTCCTTTGAAAAAAAAAGTTAATTAATTGTTTTTATAATTAATTTTTAAATAAAAATATGAAAAAACTTTTTTAAAGATGGCGCTAGGGTTGAAGATCAATTGGAATTTAATCAATTTTTTTTCTGAAAAAAGTTCTATCTTTACTCTAAAATATTCCAAATTTACAAAGAGGCGTTGATTTTTGTTCTTGAGATATTCGATTTTAAAGATTTTTAGTCCGTCTAAAATTCTAATTGTTCATTATTTTTTCGAACAATTTTTATCAATAAAAAATTTTAACCATTGAAGTTCGAAGATGTGATGAAAAATTCGAATTTCAGTTGAACCAAAAATCCTTAAAATTAAATATCTCAAGAACACAAATTAACGCCTCTTTGTAAATTTGATATATTTTAAAGTAAGGATAGAACTACATTTAAAAAAAAAAGTTAAAATTTAATTGAATTTAATATTTTTTGTTAATGGAAGGAAGTTGTTTGAAAAAATTATGGAAAATTAGAATTTTTAGTCAAACTAATACCTTTAAAATCTTTGTAAATTTGGAATATTTTAGAGTAAAGATAGAACTTTTTTCAGAAAAAAAACTAATTAATTAAATTCCTATTGGTCTTCAACCCTAGCGGGGTTCTTTAAAAAAGTTTTTTTAATATTTTTATTTAAAAATTAATTACAAGAACAATTAATTAATTTTTTTTTCAAACGACTAACTAATTATATATCAAACAAAAAAAAGTTTGATAAAATCGGTGTAGCCATTCTTGAGCAATTTAATTTCAAAGTTACATCGGATTGGCAGAATTTTCATTTTTCATGCATGTTTGGGTGGCCCCCTATGCTCAAACTGTGCACCTTAAAAACATTTTAAAATAAGCCATATTTTTTATTTTGTCCATACTACTTATATGCCAATTTTCAGTAAAATCAAAAATGGTCAAGTTCAAATCTTGACTTTTTCACCTGTATAAATCACGTTTTTCATCTACCTTGGTTTTTTCAAAACCGAAGTAACATAAAAAGTTATAAGCAAAGACAAAAACTCACATAATTTCTAATATTTTAAATTTCGAAGGTCTAGAGAAACTAGAGTAAGATGAATATGCTTATCTTATAAGAAAAGTGGTGTGACGTGTGTTGGTGCTATTTAGAATAATACATAAAGGTAACAAAAGAAAAATATTATAATAATTTATGGCACTAATAGTAGATTTTTATACAAGTGGTGAAAACGTCTCTTTTTGCGTGACTGAACGCCTTGTAAAAATAAAATATAAATAATAATTTTATTTAAGGATGGGCGTTTACGATATTTATAAACATCATAAAACTGATCTACTGTAATACCATGTAGTGTCTATTACTGCTTTTATTTTTCTTACCGTCGTAAGTTAAATGAAACCAATTATAAGCATTAGATCAATGAACCATTTGTTCGTTTTATTGTTTTTTACATATATTTCTGGGATTACTTGTCCCCATCATCAGTGTTCTATAAATTATGAAATATTTAAATTACTTATGAGAAAAACTTTTTTGTTTGTTGTTACAATGTTTAAAAATGCAATTACCTTACTAGAATTATTTCATAAATTTAAAAACAATTGGTCCCAATACGCTAAACATGTAGTGTTGATATAAATTGATAAAATTGAATAAAAACATAAATCTATGATAAAAAGTAAATTAACACAAACAATCTTAAAATAATTAATCTATAACATCTAAACACATCATATGGCACTAAGACGATCAACATGGCGTTATTATTGTTTATTAATTTTATATTGCCAATTAGTTTTGCAAAAAAATTTATATATATTTATGACTACTTATCTACCAACTATGGGACATCATAAAAACGAACAAATGGTTCATTTATCTAAGGCTTATAATTGGTTTCATTTAACTTACGACGGTAAGAAAAATAAAAGCACTAATAGACAGTACATGATAAATGATAATATTTACAAATTCATCAACCAAAAACATACAAATCGACATATCTAAATTTGACGGTGTAAAAAATAAATAAGATTATATTTATATATAGCATTTTTACCAGTGCAAAATAATGTTATTATTGTGTTCGCCTACAGATGGAATAATAACAGGCGAACACAATAATAACATTATTTTAAATGGTTTTGGTAAAAATGCTATATATAAATACAATCTTTTTTATTTTTTACACTGTCAAATTTAGCTATGTCGTTCTGTAAGTTTTTAGTAGATGAATTTGACAATATGAATAATGAAAATAGTTCATATATTTTCTCTAAAAACTTTTACAGATATTACAGATATTTCTTTTACCGACTGGAAGTCATCGTTTAAATTGAAGAAAAAATCTTTGTTGATCTAAAATAGTAGATTCTTGTATGAGCTTAGAATGAAGGCAATTCTTCACGAGGATGAAGTTTCCCGAAACGAGCGTAGCGAGTGGAGGGAATCATCCGAGTGAAGAATTGCCATCATCCTAAGCGAATACAAGATGCTATTTTATCCACGACTGTAAAATATTTCATTTAATGTCCAGTTTTCATGCAAAAATTTGTATCGCCATATTGAAATAAAAACATCAAAGATAGCGAAAAACAAAACAGGTTTGGTGTTTAATTTGTTAGGGGAATATTTAATAAACTATAGAGCTGTTAAAGAATTTAAATCAAATTCACTAGTTGCGGAATGAATACAATTACAATGGAAGACATACGCATGGAAAGCATATATTCTTTAGTAGTCGTGGATAAAAGTGTTTGCTTACTTTGATTCTATAATTTTGTTGAGTTTTATTTCTTATCAATTTCCTCAGCAAATATACCTTTTTGGCTTTTTTGGATGATGTGCTTTGAAATAACTTTAGAGCAAACCGGTCAAATTACTTCGGTCTGAAAGACCAAGTATTACATTCATGAGCTCAAAGTGAAATTCTTACCCCCACTTTTTTTGGCATTTCCCGACGTTTTAGGACCTACTGATTCTAAAGAAGCAAAAAAAAAGGTGTGTCTGTCTGCCGGCCGGCCGGCCGGCCGTCCATCGTTATCTACGCTGCAGGGAAAACCGCTGGAGAGATTTCAAAATTTTTTTTTCTAAAAATAAGTATACACAAGAGACAGGTCCGAAAGGAAGCTGTGTTCGGACCGGAAGTGTGTCAAAAAATCAATATGGCTGTCAAAAATAGCAAATTTTCATATTTTTGGCTTAAAAAACGTTAAATTTAAGTGATTACGAGTAGGAACATTAAATTTGGAGAAATGTTGATGGTCGGGATTGGTATGTGCGATCAAAAACTAGATTATTGCATTATAAGTTTGTCAAAAAAATGTTGTCAAGTGTGTCAAAAGAAAGATTTTTATTTATTTTTTTACCCAATATTTTGGAAAAAATAAAATTGTTTGTTTGAAATGAAATTTTATTATTATTATTGAGAATTATGGCATTATAAGTTTGTCAAAAAATAATGTCAAGTGTGTCAAAAAATGATTTCATTTATTTTTTAGCCAATTTTTTGGAAAAAAAATGTAGCTGTTTTAATGACGTAAATGTAATTTAAAATGAAATTGGACATGGAAATTTTTGAATTTGTTATAGTTTTTGAAATATTTTTGGAATTTTGAAAAAGTTTGCATTTTTGATTTTGTAACAATTTTTGCAATATTTTTAGAATTTCGGAAAAAGTTTTAATTTTTGATTTTGTAGGAATTTTTGGAATATTTTTAGAATTTTGAGAAATTTTTAATTTTTGATTTTATTATAATTTTTGGAATTTTGAAAATTTGAATTGAAATTTCAATTTTGATTTTGTAATAATTTTTGCAATATTTTTAGAATTTTGGAAAAAGTTTGAATTTTTAAGAATTTTTGAAATATTATTGGAATTTAGAAAAAGTTTAAATATTTGATTTTATCCTAATTTTTGGAATATTTTTGGAATTTTGAAAAAGTTTGATTTTATTTAATTTAACAATATTTTTGGAATTTTGATTATAAGTTTCCGGCAACCTTTTGATGTTTCGTGTTAATTTTGTAATTAATTTCTAAACAGAGATAAAAAAATACTTGTACTTTAACAAAGAGTTATGTTTGATATACATCGCTGCCCAAAAATAAAAACTATGTCCCCATAAAAGTTGTTTGCCGAAAACTGTATCAAAATCCTTAACCCAGACCGAAGTCTTGATATCTCAGAGCTGTGAGATTTCAGCCCCTCCATATTTTTCTTATGTGTTTATTGGAAAATAAAAATGATAAAAGCCTTAAAAACAATTTATTGGTTAGTCTAATTTGCACAATATAATCGATGACATTGTTAAAATTTGCGTTAGTATTAAATTAAAACTACATACATACTTTACGCTGATTTACTTACTGCTTCTTGTTTCAATTTATTAATTTTTCTATTTAATAATTCAACCCCCGAAAAATATCTTTAAAAGATATGAAATCTTATGTGACAACTCATACAGTCTTTTAGAATTTAGAAGATCTTTATGCCAACATATCTTTAATTTAATTTAATGTTTCTCTTTTCATTTCAAATATAAAAACTTTTTAAACCAAAGAAATTTAATGGAAAAGAGTTGACAGTTTGATAAATTGATGATTTTAAGTTAAATAAAACTAAAAAAATAAAAGTTTTAAAATGAAATGAAAAATTGTTTTTCCTCAAGTTCTTGTATCATTTTATTTGACCTCAATTTTTTTTCCGTTTGATACAATCTGATTGAATGTTCGTCCGAAATTAACTTCGTTTGTCTATCTGTCCAATTTTATGACTGTGTTTGACTCTATGGCATATTGGTTTTATTGTCACACGATACAAAAAAAAAATATTTTTTTTTAAATTTGTTTGATAACGTTCATCACATAATTATTATAAAACGATGTACTAATTTAATTTCTATTATTTACATTGATTCTTTATATTGATTGAAATTAATTTTGTATTTACAGTTTTGATTAGACAAACTTAATATATAATAAAACCCTTTAGCAATAACATAACATCTACAATCTAAATATATTTCTTACACCTGTGATAAATATTCCAATATAAAATTTGCATGTTAAGTTTTTACAATTTCTTCTGCAACGATAAGAGGGAAAATGATTCAATTTATAATTTATTTTAAATTTCAATTTGAAAATTTTCATTTAGTTAATACGCTTTTGCATAATATTATCTAATTTACATATTTTTAATTTTATATTTGAATTTGTTTGTTTTTATGATTTATAGATTTCGCTATATGATGTGCTGTGCTTTCACATGTATCATGTATGCATTTGGTACAATATACATAAAGTGACAAACATGTTACACGTATAATTTTGAACTGTTTGTAATGTTTAAGTTTTTTAATCAAAACAAAGTGGTTATTTTTAAACATGTGTTATGTTTACAATGGTTAAACATACCATAACGATCGACGAAGGCTTTAAAGAAAACAAATATTTGCGAAAGTTATATCATTTTAACACAAGAAATTTAAATCCCAACTAAACCGAACTTATAAACGAATTTCAAATTATCAGAATTTCTACGTCGATGTAGTTCATCGTTATCGTTTTATTCAAGTTATCGTATATTCATTCGAAATTTTCTATTTGTTCAAATTTGACATAAAATGTTTTTCTCCGATAGACAGCAAATATAAATTTTGCAGACTTATTTCAGTCAGCAAAGTGGCACTTTTCCTGCCTAGGCAGCAAAGCAAGTACTTTGCTGCCTAGGCAGCAAAATAATTAGACTTCATAGAAATAAACAGATATTGCGATTAAAAAAAAAATTTTTTTAATCGATTTTTTTTTTCATTTTTAAAATTTTGCTTTATTTTTAAAGTAATAATTATTAAATTACATATCAATGTAATTAATCGGAGAAAAAATTATATGTTCAACTCGGCAGCAAGGTAGATTGACTGCCTTGGCTGAATTCCTAGCCTCGCTAGCTCGGCTATGAACTATCAGCCGCGGCAGTCAATCTACTACTTTGCTGCCTAGTTAAACAAATAACTATTTTATTTCATACTGATATCTAAAACGACATTTTTCGGATTGTTTATGGTACAAAAAGTTGAACTTTAATGTCCTAGGACTTTATAAAATTTTATAAAGTCCTAGGACGTTAAAGTTTAACTTTTTGTACCATAAACGTTGAACTTTAACGTCCTCGGACTTTATAAAATTTTATAAAGTCCTAAGACGTTAAAGTTCAACTTTTTGAGCAAAATTTAAAACTCATATCTTTTTATTTTAATAAATTTCCAGTATGAAATAAAATTTTGTATTCACCTCAAACGAAAAGTGTTTTTAAAGGTACTCACTAGTAATTTTTAAACAACTCAAAATTTTGTATTCACCTCAAACGAAAAGTGTTTTTAAAGGTACTCACTAGTAATTTTTAAACAACTCAGTTGCTCTTGTCTTGTCGGTCGGTTGTCCTTATTTTAAGTTAATTTATTTGCTCGTTAAATGTTAAATTTACCTCTAGGACGTGTACAACCGAGTTTATGTTGTACTAAATATATATTATCTTTAAAGACGAGAATACAACCTTTTGTTGTATTCAATAGTTACTATAGTGCTGTGCTGTTTCATTAACTTAAATATTTGTGTGTGTGATAAAGTCAAAATTTAAATCAATAAATATTTCGAACATTAACTTTAATTAAATAATCGATGTAAAAGTGTAATTGTTAACGGTATTCCCTATGATTCATCTCCTACATTATATTTAATTTTCACAATAACATTTAATTCACATGTACAGTTGTCTTTCAAGTTTTTCTCTCTTTCTTCAATTTTTTATGTATCCAAGTTTAATTAATCTCTCATATTTACAACATAAACAATACATATTTTTTTTAATTCAATTCAATCCAATTCAATTCATTTTTTTTTTTATTTATTAAAATCCAATTTAATCTCCCATATACTCACAAATTATAAATCCAATTGACAAGCAACCTGCAAATATAAGCAAACTCCTATCTCTTTTTTGTTTTCTATCATTGTCATTGGGATAGCAAGAATTCACAGAACCGCAAAATATTTTATGGCCTATGCCAATTTTATCTTTGTGGTTTTTTTTTGTGTTACTCGATCTATTCCTTTTTGGCTTTGGTTTTTATTATTTCCCTTATAAAAATTTTAATTTTACCAGTATTATTTATCAAAACATAATGCCTTCGTCTGTCTCTAACATCGTAATCGATTCCACTAATATCCGAGGTCTCTCTAAAAACTTTCTTAGCGTCCAATACCATCTTAACCAAAAGAAACCACATTTACTAGCGTAGGTGAGACTCAGGTTTCAAATATTGATAATGCCCGATTCGTTTGCAACAATTATTCCCCAGAATTTGCATTTTTTGAACACCGTGGTGTAATGGTATATATACGCAACGATGTTAAATATACAAGGCTCCTTCAGTATGAAACAAGCAGTATTTCCGAATTCTGCTTTATCTGGCTAAAAATCATCGTAAATAAGCATGACATATACTTGTGTTATTTATACCGTAGTCCGGTGTACCACCATAATCAAACCTTGGAAGCATTTAATTCTCTTACAGACACAATCGATGAAATTTTGATCACCGCGCCTAATGCAGAAATTATATTAGCAGGTGATTTCAATGTCCACCACAAAGATTGGCTCCGATTCCCAACCAAAACATCATTAGAAGGTCAATATGCTAAATATCTTGCTGATTCCAATCAGCTTACTCAGTTAGTAGATAGGCCCACCCATATTCCAAATATTGCAAGCCATTCTTCTAACCTACTTGATCTTTTCATGACAACACATTCTGCCAAATATACTTGCTCAGTTGATGCTCCTCTTGGCAGATCAGATCACTGTGTAGTTTCGGCGTATTTTGAAATAAGTCTTCAAGCACCAAGTCCAAAACTGTCTCCACCTCGAAAGGTTTGGCACTACAATAGATGTAACTGGCAGAAGCTTAATAAGTTCTATGACGAAATCGATTGGCGTTTATTTCTGCAGGGTAAAAATGTTGACCAAGCAACTGCATTGATCACGTTCATTATTCTACTGGGAATGAACATTTTTATTCCAACCAGTTTTGTGAAAAAGAGAATGGGGTCCAAATCCTGGTTTTCTGATGAATGTAATATAGCAAAAATTAACAAAATGTTGGCGTTTGACAAATACCAGAGCGATAAATCACCCAGCAGTAGATCTCTTTATATCAGGGCTAGAAACAACTGTCATAATATGTTTAAAAAAGCTAAATTTCTTTTTAACTCTAATGCCAAGCGTAAAATCTTACGTGCTAATAAAGGCAGCCGGTCATACTGGAACTTTATCCGAGAGGTTGGCAATAATTTTATCAAATCTTCTATCCCTCCACTAATGGATAACCAGGGCAACCCTGTAACCGAAACTAAAGCCAAGGCAGATCTACTTGCGTCAAATTTTGCTGCTAATTCTGTAGTCGATGATTCCGGTATAAATCCGCCGATCATTCCATCTGTCCAATCATCAATGAACAAAATCTACTTTCGTCCAAGAATTTTGCGTTCAACACTGCTTAATCTTGATCTTAGCAAATCTGCTGGTCCGGACGGTATACCACCTATTGTACTAAAGCGTTGCGCCGATACCCTGGTTTATCCACTAATTAGTCTCTTTCATTTATCCCTAAGCTCGGGCCTTTATCCATCAATGTGGAAACTGACCAATGTTCAACCAGTTCCTAAAAAGGGCAACAAGTCTGACCCAACAAACTATCGTCCCATTGCACTAACATCGATTCTTGCTAAAGTTATGGAAAAAATTATCAATTATAAACTAATGGCATATCTTGAAAACAACCATCTGCTCCACGACCGCCAATATGGCTTTCGTAAAACGCGGTCTACTGGTGATATAATGTCAGTCCTAACGGAGAAATGGGGTAAAGCAATTCATGACTTTGGTGAATCTCATATCATTTCCCTTGATATATCCAAGGCGTTTGACAGAGTTTGGCATAGGGCTCTTAACAACAAATTAATTTCATTTGGTGTCTGTAAGACCTTAATCTGTTGGTTAGAAGATTTCTTATCTCATAGATCAATCAGGGTAATGCTGGATGGTGTTTTGTCGACTAAGTTCCCAATTCAAGCCGGTGTTCCCCAGGGTTCGGTTCTGTCACCAACTCTTTTTCTAATCTTTATCAACGATTTGTTATCTATCACCACAAACCCTATATATAGCTTTGCCGACGACAGTACTATCTTCCATTCCTATTCTTTTAAAAAACAACCATCTAGTGTAAGTTCTAATTGTCATCGTAGAAAAATGGTTGAATCCTTAGATGTAGATCTGGAATTAATCCTGGATTGGGGTAAACGGAACCTAGTGATATTTAATTCCATGAAGACGAAGTCGTGCGTTTTGTCCCATAAAACCTCACTGTATAGCGGCAATGCAACGTTTTCCATGCAAACACTACTAAACTCACCTTCACTCAAACTTCTGGGAACTAATATCAATCACAAACTGAAGTGGCATGATCATATTCTTTCCGTAGCAAAATTGGGATCCCAACGACTTGGCTTCCTACGTCGCTGTAAAAGTTTTTTCACTCCATTGGAATTAACTACGATCTATAAAGCATATATACGACCGATCCTCGAATTTGACTCCCATTTATGGGTTGCAGCACCAGAATCCTCTTTAGATTTTGTCGACAGAGTTCACAGGCGTGCATTGAAGCTAATTGATGATCCAATAATAACATCGGGTATTGATTCGCTGTATCATAGAAGAGTGGTTGGAGCTCTGACACTATTTTACAGGTACTACTACGGTAGATGCTCTAAGGAAATTAGCAACTTAATACCTCCACTCCGCAGATCTTTCCGAACCACAAGACAATCTTTACATTCCCATATGCATACCTTGGAGGTCTCATATGTAAGAACATCTAGCTATAATAACTCCTTTTTTTCACGTTGCGTATATTGGTGGAATCGATTACCGAAAAATGTTTTCCCCGCTTCATACAATCCACAAGCTTTTAAATCCGCAATACATCAATACTATCGCTCCAGTCCTATCCCAAATCCTTAACTCTCCTTTCCTATCGTTAACACGTGCATAAAGCATTAGAGGTGTATAACCTAAGTGATTAACCCGAACTATAAAAAAAAAAAAAAAAAAAAAAAAAAAAACTAGCTAGTACTTTAAAGTGTCTTTTTTCGTTCTAGATAAATAAATAACTATTTTGAACGAGTATACCTTAAAATATTAATTTTACGATTCTAAAATCGGTGGTAAAGTAGACTATTTTTTCCAATTGATACAGTTCGTAAAATTACTATTTTACGCTCCAAAACTAAAGCCGTGCATTCACATACAACAGAAACAGAAACCGAAACTGAATTTCATACAAATTTGACAGCAACTGAAACAGAAACCGAATTTAGAAACTGAAAATTCGTTTGTTTAGTCTGAAACAGAAACAATTAAAATTTAATTGTTTCTGTTCCAGAAACTGTCACATGACAAGAAACTGTCACATAATATTAATTATTATTTTAAATTTTGATAATAGAGTTTTGAATTTTGAATAGTCTTCAGTTTCAGTTTCTGTTTCTGTTGTATGTGAATGCCCGGCTTTACTATTTATTTACCAAGATCGTTTTAGAGGTCATTACTCCCGCCCAGAAATCGACGTAGTTCAGCCCGAATGCTCCTAGCCAAAAAGCTGGACATCGCTTGATCAACGTAGCACTCCGTAACGCCAGTAGTGTTGACAAGATTGTATATTTCACTTATAATAAGCTAATGGTTATTTGTTTCACTAGGACCGAAAATGATGGATTTTGAAAAAATGTTGCTTTCAGTTGCACTTGATCCATTGTATTGCTAAATATATGTACATATGTTTAGTAAAATATTTTTTGAGAAAATTTTTAAACTCTAGTAATTGTTTTTTTTTCTAAATTTCTTTAGCAACCAATTTATTTAATTTTAATTGTATATTACATATGTTACTAACATAACAAAGCAAAAAATGCTTAGATTAAACAATTTTCTCAAAAAAAAAAAATTCACAGAAGATATGTCTGTAAATATATGAAAGATTTTCTTTGGAAATAGGCATATAATAATGTATCTTTTTTCTTTTGAATTTTGAGTATATGTTTTCTGAAATATTTACGATTTTGGGCGTAAAATGCTAATTTTACGCATTTTTATTTTAGTTGGAAAAAATAGCTTAACACCTAATTTTTAAATCGTAAAATTGCATTGTAAGGTATACTCGTACAAAAAATACTTTTTTATTCGCCTATATATTAAAGTGTTACCTTATTACTGTGATTTGCGGCCTTAAAGTGTCACTTTTTAACTATTTATTTTGTTGTCATAGTTGCGTCCAAAAAAGTGAAAAACATTTGTATATGTTTAAATTCTATGAAAAATAGAATTTTTTATCAAAGCAACCCTTAAATTCAAAATTTCATTATCCAATTAAATAGTTGTTATCATTTGTTGTCATGGTTATACAATAATTTGGAAAAAATAACAAATAGTTTCTCAAAGGTTACTTGTTCCACATATTTTTATTTAAAAATTTATGCAAATTTCTAATTTTAAATTAGAATAAACAAATTTTTTAAAATATTTTGCTTGCGGCGAATAAAAAATAGTATATGATGCACGGACGTGCTAGCGCCGAGGCTAGCGCCTCGATTTGCAAACTCCACATCCGCCCAAAATCTTTAGCTTTACGTCCTAGCACCATAATGTACTATTTTATTCGCCTACATATTAAAGTGTTACGTTATTACTGTAACTAAAATCAAAAAAAATGGCGACACTTTTTCTGCCGCCATATAAAAAATGGCGTTACTTTACCGCTTTGATTATATGTCAAAAAAGTAAGACTTTAACCTTCTCCGTAAATTTTACAGCTGTTTACCCAAAAAATATTTTACCGTTACATATTTTGATATTTACATCGTTATCAAGAGTTCTATGACGTACACTAATGAAAAAAAATGTCAAAAATAATTAATAGTTTCAGTTAATTAATTAAAAAGGTTTAACGAAAAGTAAATATAACCAAACTTCACCATTTCCGAGGTTCGGTCAGATCATATAATAAAAAAAAACAATTGTGAATCACTTTAGTAACCACAAATAGTTTAAATTAGCTCCTAACATAAACCTTCAATCAAACAAATCAACAGACATTTTCGACGAAGGATAAACTTTCAAAAACATTTATAATAACAAATTTGTTCGTTCACAAAAAAAGAATCTAGACGAAAAAATAAAAACATTTTGTCATGTCACTCAATGAAGCCTTCAAGCTTTTTTTCTTTATTTTTTCCTTATCATTCTTTCAATGTTTTTTTTTTCATTTTAAACACAAAAATTCAATTAAACTTTAAAATTTTTTAAGAAATTGTTTTTTTTTGTGTTGAAGTTTATAAGAAGTAAAAGTCGAAATTTGTTTCTTTTTCTACTTTTATTTTGTTATTTTGTGTAAAACATCTCGTTTCACATTTTCATTACAACAGGATAACAGCAGGAAAATACAATTTTGTATTTTTTATAGCGGCAGCAACAACTATGTACCTTGTTTTTTTTTAATTTTATTTTATGATAGTTGTATTTTTGTGTGGCATGTTTTGTGTCTAAATTTAAAACGGTTTTCAGCAGGTTAAATGACATTAAATAACAATTCAAAAAAATCTTCGTCCACTTTTAGGTAGATTTCATAAAAAAATCTACCTATTGCAATGTCCGGTATATATGAGGTATAACGGAATTTAGCGGCACTCTCACGGTCGCAATTTTTTACCTACACCAAAATAATTGCGGCAAATAATCTCTTGGACAAGTTCGCGAACTGGCAATATAGGGGTACCATTTAAGCGGCTAGAGTCTTAAAAGTCGAATAATATAAGACGTTATAACGGCCGTTTGAATCATAATATTTAAATAAAATTTATAAATATTGAATATTTGAACCTTTTTTATCATTTTTTGTCAGATGACAACCTTGGCGTGTAGGGTTCCTGAAAATCAGCTGTTTTAAAAATTTACTTAGCTTTGTTGTCCTTGATCTAGATGAAAATGATCAAGCTCACATTTGAAAACTTTTGCACACGTATACAACATAAATCTTTCCCAAATTTAAAAAAAAATTATCCAAGTCTAGAGATTGCGTCTCTGGGGCTGTTGAAACGAATACAAACCCAAACGGCCATGCTTTCATCATTTTTGAGTTTATGTTATTTAAACTCCTACTTTCTTTTAGATACACTTTTCATTTATAACCTCAGAGATTTTCAGCTTTCTAACCAAAGAGCAATGGAATTACCGTTATACTAACTTAATGCACGAAACTCTCACGCCATACAATTACAACAACAAATCCCATAACATAAGCAAAAATAATTAATCTTTTGTTTTTGTTTCAGTTTTTATTTTTATTTTTGAGTTTTTATTTTTTTTCGCAAAAATTTAAATAAAAAGAAAAACAAATTTGAATTAATTCTTTTGAAATTTGGAAAATTGGAAATTTTTTATATTGAAATTGATTACACGTTAACAAAAGTTTTTCTAAATTGGTAGATATTTGTATTTTTTGAGGTGTAAAAGTTGTTTGATAATTTTTGAATATAAATTATGTGTGGTAGTATTTCAGTTGTGACGTAGTAAGTTGATACTAACTGTTTGCATGTTTTGCCAATGAAAATTATTCATTTTGTCCTTTAAACAAACAAAAGTTTTCTAAGCAAATCAATATCGGTATTGTAATTTAGCATTAAGTGAGCAACACACACCAATTTTAAAGTGTCTTCCAAACAATTGAAATTCATTCAAATTAAGATTTAGATTTAGAACGAGTTGGATAATGTTAACATTATAGCTGGTTTATCGTAGCTTTTCTATTCAAATCGTAGCTTTTCTATTCAAGTTCATAATTTTCCTTTTCTTAAATAAATAAATAAAAATCTGTATCTCTTCCTAAATTTTATCAAACATATTTTTCTTTTAGAATCCTAGAAATTCTGATCACATAGTATGTAAATTGAATTAATCAAATCCGAAATATGTGATTATATATTAAATGAGAATCGTTTACTAAAATTGTACAAATCAAACAAACATATATGAACAGGAAAAAGGATATGAAGGAGTATCAAATTGAATTATGCAAATTGAAAACCTTAAAAAAGATTAAGAATCTTAAATTAACTTTTAAAGATAAGAAAAGATAAACGTGATTTTCTGCAAAACGTTTTTGATTAAGAATTTAAATTTATTAGGCAACAAAATTATACAAGTTTTTTTCCGGGAGGGCAAATACTCTATGATTACAGATTTTGGAAACCTTTTTATAGAGGTTTAAGGTTATATTTTAAAATAAATCTTGTGTGGGAAATTTCAATTAGAATTAGTGAAGATATTCGTTTTTATAAGATGGGATTTTTGTTTCAATAAAAAGTAAAAACTGGGGGGGAATGAAAAACTATTGTTAGCAATTTAACCTCATGAACCATTATGAATAGAACTGACTCGTTAGTATATAAATATTAGTTCAATCGTTTTAAATATTATTTATGAACATTTCTTTATTTTTATATTTTATTGGTTAGTTCTGCAGCCAAATTCTGTAACTGTGAAGTGGGGAAGTGATAAGTTTTTTATCACTTCACCGCAAAAATATCTAAGTGAGTGAAGTTTTAAAACAATAAAGTTAACACTGCCGTTTTGTTTGGCAATGAAATGAAATCGTTTCTTTTGTTGTTATTGACATTATGTCAAAAAACAGCAAAACGTCAATGCGATTTGATTTTTAAAAATTGTATTTCTAAATTAAATGTAGACTAATTTTACAAATTTAATTTCTAAAATAGTTATATATATCTAAATTTGTAAAACTTTACGTTCAAATTGTGTTGAAACTTTTTAATTTTATGTATATTTGACGTTTGACAGTGCGCGGCTTGCTATTAGATTTTTTAACACTCTAATCTCATATAGAATCGCAAAAATGGTAAAATGATAAAAAATTAATGATAAACTCGAAATGAAGAAATTTTTAACACTTCACCACTTCACAGTTACAGAATTTGGCTGCTGATTCTGTTGTGTAAAATATTGTCATTACCATTCAGTTCGTATCTTTGACACTCGTCAAGATAATCAAGCTGATTGTTCTTCTAGCCAATCCTGTCGATTTATGATTTAGAATTCTGACAAACGTATCTGTAATAGTAAGCTTGCAAACTCGCACAAACCGAGTTCCGAGCCATAACCGTAATGATAAGTGAACACGATAAAATCTTGTTTGTATAAAAGAATTTGGTAAAATATTTAATCAAACGCTAAAAATCTATGGCCCAACCTTGACCTGTAACCTCTTAATCATAATTCATAACCTATGCGGTTTGTGAATGTACTCGCATTTTTAAAATTAATAACTTTTAGTGGATGTTATAGAGATAATACACAACATATTATTCTCTAGTTAATTAGTATATTTAGTTTTCGCTAGAATGCTACTTTATCGCATGTGTTCACAGGTGTCCACATAGCCGAACTTAAACGTTTATTTTACCCGTAAATTACACCATCCTATTTCTCAAGCAATTAAATCGGGCAAATTAAGCAATCATTTATTTCAAAACCATAAATCTACCTACCACCCCCGAATCAACAAATTTCATTCTGCAAAACCATTATTACGATAAAATAAAAAACATTGATAAGTTCAACTATAAACAAATATTTTGAATAAATTCAATAATCAGTTACATTATTATTTCAGTCCTATTCTGTATTTACATTTAGCATTTACCACAACTTTATCGTTCGTTGTTAACCAACAATCAAAATTTGAAATCTTTGCATTTTTGACTTGTAAAATTTTAATCATTATTATCGTCATTATACTGATTCTTCTCTTCTATTATTTTTGCTGTTATCATTCTAAAACTGTTAATTTTATGTTTAAATATTTTGTTTTTGTTTATTTATTTTATGATAATAAAATTTTCCAATTTTCGTGTTTTATAGATAAAAGTTTTCCATAAAATTTAATAATAAAAATAGATAAAATAATTAAATAAATTAGGGTTGTTTTGTTTTTCTCAATTTGCAATTCAAAATCAATGTATTTCCAATTCAAAACTAAACAAATTGAAGGAAGATGGTTGTGAATATTTTCACTGTGCTTTTACTTTCTCATAACTTGCATATAGAAAAGCTTATTTAACTTTTAAGCCTTTATTTTATTCCGATTTTTGTATTCGTTATCTGTGGAAATGAGGATTGATAGGCAGAGAATGCATATTTCAAAAATAAATTCAAAAAGTAACTATCCTTAAAAAGGATTGGTAGAGTAGTTCATAATGAAGAAAAGTGTCTACGTCCTTAAAACATCTGTTAAAAATAATCATTATCTCCATAAATAGTAAATGGTTGATTTAGATTGTCATTCGAATGCATTTTTATCGGCGGTCGACACTTATTTAATAATGCGCAATTATTTCTGGTAACAGTCAATTCTGACTACTATCAAAAGCCTGATAGCAAATTTTTCACCTCAACGGTCGGCTATTGATTTATTGTGTAGTAAATACTGACGTAAGTCAATCACCGAGATTGAGCGAGTTCATGCTCAACATCCTGCCCCTTAAACAGAGAAGAAAAATACTCGACACACAAAATAAAATTTTACCTAGATGTGGAAAAGCACAAGACTATCGAATTGGAACGTCGAGCATGCACAGTCTGACCCCATTTGATTCTCTCAAAAGTTTAGAATTCTTTTAAACTCTCAAGAGTTTAGAGCTGATCGATTCATAATCCCACTTGGGTGCTACCGAAGGAAAACATCCAAAATCAAATTGATCACGTGCTAGTATCAGTATCTTCTTGCGCGTTTTGAACTTGCGATTGTTTAAACATCCATACATTGAAAGTGACCAATATGACTTTCTTACTTTCTCACTTTCTTAGGAACTCAAAAATTTAGCTATGTATTAACATCCCACATCCCAGACTATATTGCCGAAACTTTGGATAAATCAGAAACATGTCTACGGAGATGGCGATTTGCTCTGGTATTTACTGAAAGCCTTTGTTCTAGACACTGCTGAGGGAATACCCGGACACCGCATGGGAATTCATTTATGCTGCTACCGGAAAAAATAGTTGATGTGTGGCGATGAACAAATTGAATGAGGTGAATCCTTTAAATATTTGGGATCCATTCTTGACTCAAACAATATCATACTTACATATTTAAAAACCAAATTCGCTGTAGGTCATCAAAATTTCTCCTCAATCAAACCTCTTCTTAGATCACCGTGTGTGTCAACAAACACCAAAATCAAGTTAAATAAGAAATTTATTTTACCGGTAGTGGTATGGATCACAAATGTAGAATTACATAAATTGACAAACTTACACAAACTGGCATATCATACATATCTGTATGTAAGCGTAGGATCCAACGCTATACCGATGAAAGTTTAAAATCAGGTAACGTCTTAAAGATTCTGATAAAATAGATTTTATATATTCGCTCTACTAGGATTGCTTACCCGTTAATCAATTTTGAAAAAATTGAGTGCAATGTGCATTAATTGTGCATGTTACAAAATTCCAGTGAACAAAATTGTGCATAATACATGTCATGCACATGATGTGCACCATACCGTGCACATGTCGTAAAATGTCTTAGCACATATGTGCACCAAACGTTAGCCGCATGTTTAATAAATAATATACAACGTAGCGAAACGAAATTTATTAAATGATAAAAATAATAAACAAAGAATGATAAAAAAAGGTGAGTGAAAAAGTGGTTTAACATTTGCTAAACTGACTAGTTTCATTTAACTTTTTATGAGATAATATGACTTTCGTAATAATAAAATAATGAATTTTTTTATTTTCATCTAAGATTATGTGTGAAAGAATTTTTTTGGTGAAGTCTAATAAAAACATTTACAAAAACAAACGGGCACTTTGAAAAATTAATTTCAGTGTTTCAAAAAAATTATTATATATATTTAATATGTTTTGATTGGTATTTTTCATGTCAGTTTAGCAATATTTAAATTTAATGTTTTATAATATTAAGAAAATTGTGGAAAATCAATATTATTTTTTACATGTAAGCCAAATATTTCAATATTTTAAATTCTGTTTTTTTTTCATTAAAAAAATGGCGAAATATGGACGTCTCATTTACAAAAACAATCACACACGTACATTTTCATTTTAGCAGTTAAAAATACAACCGCAATCTTCATTTGTCGTAATGACGTTACTAAAAATATTTGCCTAGGAAAAATTCATAACGTATTAGAAGATCCTAGTCACAAAAGTCGTACATCAAATATGTATGTATTTATGCCTGAAAGTTCTATGCACATTTTGTATATTTGTTTACCTGACTCAAAAATGTTAAATTAAAACAAATATGTATAACATTAGCATTCAAATACCTTTAAACTTCAACTTAATTTGAAGTATACACTAAAACATTTAAAAAAACTTAAAAATTACTAAAATTCAAAAGTGCACCAAATGTGCATAGACTCGTGCATCATGCACATAATGTTTGTCGGGTTAGTTTCAGCATGTTCTACGGTTCGGTTTAGAGACAGAAATTGTAAAAAATATGTACTTCAGAGCCCAGAGAGCGATCGACCGCGAGGTAAAAGATTATTACACGGACGTATTGAACGAACTAAAACGAATAAAAATATTTTAGCATTATATGCAAAAACGCTTGAAAATCATAAATTATATCTGTAAACTGTTAAATGACCAATTAATGGTCATTTAACAACCATCTGAAAACCTAGAGGTAATTTTAAAATTAAAAATTAAAATAATATTAATTATTTTTTTCGAGAAAATCACACTCGAGAGATATAAAAAAAACATATAAATGACAAAATAAACGCGAAAAATAATAATAATTATAATAAAAAAAAATCATAAATACGAACCTGCTAATTTGTTATTCTTTTGTTTTTGTTGAAAATTGATCTCGCGAGACTAATTTCTTATGTTTTTATTGTTTTTGTTTTGAAGTTATATCTTCTAGGTCTTATATTTTATTTTTATTTAAAGGATTTGGTGAACGACTTAGAATTTGTTGATTAAATTTTAAATTAGATATTCTATTTGATTGTAAGGGTGATATTATTAAACGTATCATCAAAAGAATTTAAGGAACATTGATATTTAAAGTTATTAATTCATCTCTAAGCACATTCACAATTTTCACACAAATCTACCACGTTGTTCAATTGCTTTAAAAATAAATTTCTTTTCAATAAATCTTTCAGTAATACTATGCTAAAGTCAAATCTTCTAACCCCAACCTGTTGCATAATTATTCTAAACATTTTCTTTATCATTAAATCAAACAATGAATATTCTTTAGTATATTTTAAAACAAAACTTTTTCTTCTTCAACAAAAACAACAACAAATATTTGCGGTTATACTCTTCGTTCACAACAAACTCAACAATTTTTCCGATTCCTTTTTTATCTGATTAGAAATAAAAGAAAAACTTTAAATAATAATTTCTGTTTTATTACAAAATGAAATTTGGAAAATTTTTACAATGCAAATGAAAAACTTGTAACAAATAGAAAAAAAGAAAATAGAGAAAATCGCGATCATCATAAATTCTAAGCCAATAAATATATTCAGGTTTATCTGTTATCATAGAAAAGAAGTAGAAAAATTTGGTTTAAACTGAAAACAATAGGAAAATTGTTTTTGAGCTTTTTTTGTTTTTCAACTTTTGTTGTTGTAAATAAAACAATGAAGTGTAAGTGTTCGTAGATCGGATATCTTAACTTTTGGGTGTCATTATTTAATTTATTTATGTTTTTATTTAAAATATAGGTAAAAATATTTTTATTTAGTTTTATTTTCTTTGTTAAGTTTATTTTAAGATAAATTGCAATGATAGGAAATTATTTACAATAAAATAAGGTTAGAGAAGATAAGGATGTGTTATGAAGTTAGTGTAAGAATGTAAAAGTGAATTTAAAAGGAATGTATTTGGTTTAGGTATTAAGGTAAGATATATCAAAACAAATTAATATTGGCTGGTGTGATGCTGTTTAAACTATCTTTTTCATTATTTTGTTAGAATAAAAAGTGGAGTATAATTGGAATGTGGAAATGCTTTAAGATCTGGGATCTAGGTCTGCAACAGCGTTTTGGGTATTGAAGGACCGTTTTAAAATGCTCCGTATATCACTCCTTTACTCCGTTCTTTCAGAGAGAGTAACAGAGAGAGCAAAAAAATAACATTGCCATATAAAGGAGTGAAACAAGTATATTTTTTTTAAATACACATACATACTCCTAATTTTTATTTTAAATTTAATGCTTTAATTCTAATCTACCGAGGCGATAATATTTAAAAGTTGGAATTATTTAGTTTATAAATATTTTTTAAGAAATTAATTCAAATCTTCTAAAGTGAGGAGTTTGTTTTAACCGTTATTGCGGTTATGCTGAGATTAATATTTATAAAAAAAAAGACTAAATAATCATGTGGCCTTTGGCCAAGGAAAACCCTTAACCAAGTATTATTTAGTTTTCATAATTCTTACGCCTAGCAAAATAATGATTTGAAACAAGACATGTATCATATATAAGACGAAATAATACTATAAATATAAACAATACTAAAAAAATAAACTTAACTTAATCTGGCGATTTGCGGGTTAATTGAAGAGGTCCTATATAGTAGAGAGTTCATTCATAAAATTTCTTCATTGTATCCTTGGCTAATTCGTTCATTAAAGTTCACCCTTGCATCCTCATAAAGTTCTAGAACGAACTTCCCTTTTTTATCAACATGTAGTATTACGAGTTTCATAAGATATCGGAAATCACTTTTGATGCATACTTTTTATCAGATCATCAATGTAATCAGGACATAATAGTATATTTTCCTACAAGAGATGAAAACTATGTATTTTGAAAAATGTTTTTATCTTGTAAAACGTCGAAAAATGTTTTTTTTGCAAAGATTATTTTCATCACGCTTAATGCTTTGTGAAAATGGGTTCTTTTTCCACTACAGTGTAAAAAGAATAACAAATTGTAGTTGCTATTGTTTCTCATATAAATCCGCAATGTTTTTTAAACAACGCAACCATGAAAAAATATAATATGAATTTTTAATGTGATGTTGTTAATTTCTAATTTTATAATTTATAGTAAATATCGATTATATATAGTATCATAGAAAAAAGTGCATTTCCTACGCGAGATAAAAACATTTTTCGTTCGTAAACATGTTTGTAAACAATGTTTTCATCTCTTGTAAGAAAATATACTATTATCTCGCGTAGGAAATGCAATTTTTTCTATGATAGTATATATATAATCGATATTTACTATAAATTATAAAATTAAAAATCGACAACATAACATTAAAAATTCATATTCTATTTTTTCATGGTTGCGTTATTTAAAATACCTTGTAAAATTATCTGAGAAACCATAGCAACTACAATTTGTTATTCTTTTTACACTATAGTGGTAACCCATTTTCATAGGGCATTAAACGTGATGAAAATAGGCTTTTCATTTGCTATCATAGAAAAAATAAATAAAAGATGCAAAACATGTTCTAGACAGAGTTGTGAAAACTTGACCATTTTTGATTTTCCTGAAACTTGACATATAAGTAGTATGGACAAAATAAAAAATACAACTTATTTTAAATTTTTTGTAAAGTGCATAGTTTGAGCACAGGGGCACCCCAACATGCATGAAAAATGAAAATTCTGCCAATCTGATGTAACTTTGAAATTAAATTGCTAAAGAACGGCTATACCGATTTAATCAAACTTTTTTTTGTTTGATAGATGATTAGTAACTCGTTTGAAAAAAAATTAATTTATTGTTTTTATAATTAATTTAAAAATAAAAATATTAAAAAAACTTTTTTAAAGATAGCGCTAGGGTCGAAGATCAATTGGAATTAAATTAATTTTTTTTCTGTAAATAGTTCTATTCTTACTCTAAAATATATCAAATTAACTTAGAGGCGTTAATTTTTGTTCTTGAGATATTTAATTTTAAAGAGTTTCAGTACGACTGAAATTCGAATTTTTCGTCATTTTTTCAAACAACTTCCATTAACAAAAAATTTTAAAATCAATTAAATTTTAACTTTTTTTTTAAATATAGCTCTAACCTTACTTTAAAATATATCAAATTTACAAAGAGGCGTTAACTCGTGTTCTTGAGATATTTAATTTTAAAGATTTTTAGTCCGTCTAAAATTGTATTTGTTCATTATTTTTTCGAACAATTTATATCATCAAAAATTTTAACCACTGAAGTTCGAGAAAATAATGAACAATTAGAATTTTAATCGGACTAAAAATCTTTAAAATTAAATATCTCAAGAACACGAATTAACGCCTCTTTGTAAATTTGATATATTTTAAAATAAGGTTAGAGCTATATTTAAAAAAATAAAAGTTAAAATTTAATTGATTTTAAAATTTTTTGTTAATGGAAGTTGTTTGAAAAAATGAAGAAAAATTCGAATTTCAGTCGTACTAAAAATCTTTAACATTAAATATCTCAAGAACAAAAATTAATGCCTCTGAATTAATGTTATATATTATAGAGTAAAGATAGAACTATTTTCAGAAAAAAATTAATTTAATTCAAATTGATCTTCGACCCTAGCGCCATCTTTAAAAAAGTTTTTTTAATATTTTTTTTTTAAATTAATTATAAAAACAATAAATTAATTTTTTTTCAAACGACTAACTAATCATCTATCAAACAAAAAAAGTTTGATGAAATCGGTATAGCCGTTCTTGAGCAATTCAATTTCAAAGTTACATCGGTTTGGAAGAATTTTCATTTTTCATGCATGTGGGGTGCCCCCTGTGCTCAAACTATAAAAAATTTTTAAAACAAGTAGTATATTTTATTTTGTGCATACTACTTACATGTCAAGTTTCAGGAAAATCAAAATTGGTCAAGTTCAAATTTGGACTTTTTCACCTGCGTAGATCACGTTTTTCATCAAAAACATCAAAGCAATTTTTTTTGAACAATTCATCCTAATATTTTGGATGAGTTCCTCTTTTATTATTCTTCTATTATTTTTTTTTCATTCTTTTTCTTTTCTGAAAAACGGAAATAACTTTAACATCACATGAAAATAACTACAATTATATTTTAATGGTATTTTGTTTGTGTTTGTAATTTGTAAAAAAAAGACCAACCTTTTACCATTTCATGATAAAATTTTATTAACTGTATGATTTTTATATAAAGAAAAAAAAACAGAGATATTTTCTAATAATACCGTATCGATCAAAGATTCAAAAACTTTAATTTTATTATTTATCGAAATCACACCGATCAAAGATAACACAAAAAAACGATCATAGATCTGGAAAACTTTAAATAATTTATTTATCGAAATCACACCGATCAAAGAGCTAGAAAATTTTATTCGATTTCCAAATTTATAGGTTTATATAGCCCGCCATATGGATTGGAGATCCCAAAATAAAAATTTTTTTGACTCAAAATCAAAAATTTGAATGAACAATTATGTTTGATTACAATGCTTATATTAAAAACCTTTCTAAAAAAAGGAAAGAAAAGTATATACACATCCAATTATTGTCTCTTTATTATATTATATTCGTCCCCTTACAGGAGACAACCAGAGCAACCAGGAGACAACATGCATCATTATATTTACATTGAAAAACATTTCGCGCTTCAAAAAAGCTAAGTGTAAGTCTGTACTGATCTCATACACAACAAATTAACGAAACAACAACATCCTTATTTATTATTGTAAACAACCTAGGCAGCTTGTTCACTGAAATAAATGAAACAAAAACCCAATGTATTGTACAAAAAAAAAATGAAACAATAAATCGATTCTTATTCTCCGATTTGATTTTTTTATAAAAGAAAACAATGATATCATCGAACAGATTTTGGTTGTTGGAATGCAGAGAAGAAAAAAATTATTGCATTTATTGCGCTAAATGTTTTGTTTGCATTTATAAATCTTATACAAGATTAGATGTTAGTTGTAAATGAAAAATGTTGCGGCATAACAAGTTAAGTGGATTTAGCATATGCCATTTGCAATTGTGTCCCTTATCTAAATTAATTTTAACTAATATATGATTTTTTGTAGTTACACTAACACCAAAAATAATTCACTTTAAAAATAAAAAAAAATAAAACAAAATTGATTGATCCGAAATTGTTTTTCATATTAATTTTAACTATTCAGTCTTTTTTCACTAGCAAACTTAATTTGATCGGCTATTTTTATACGAATTATCTGATTACCCTTTATGCTGCTCTTAGTCATTCTAAAGGTGTAGGCTGCTCTCGATTAATGTGTAAATTGTTATGCCTGTAACTATTACAGTTTAAGTAAAAACCAATTTGACTGAGAACCGAATTTGAGTTTCCGGCGTCTCCCGAGTACAGAAGCTTAATAATCTCTTAACATTATGTTCATGTTAATTGTTCAATATACAAATACAAAAATCAATACAACCTTCAACGCAAAGCATAACATTCCTTGTATAGCTTTCGAAACAGTTCCTAACTAAAACAAGCAAATGAAAAGACAATTTAAAATCAATTGAAGTATAACTTTTCAAAGAAAACAAACAATTCAAACGCACAATTCATAAAACCAAAATTTTCAATAACAAAGAAAAAATTACACACAACCAATTTAACCACAAAATAACAAACAAAACAAAAAGAAATATAAAATCAAAAAACTTTTCCAACAAATGGAAAATAAAAATAAATTTTCCATTTCACTTGAAATTAAATTTTTGTTTATCATTTCTTTTTTTTTCCAACAAGACCAATAAAATTGTTCAATCACGCATTCAGACAAATAAAAACAGTAAAAGAATTGACAAAGAAAATTAAGCCATAAATAAATTGAAAATGAAAACTTCGAAAAGGATGAAATAAAAAGTTGAGTGTTTTTGTTGCGGATATCAGAATGTTGATACAATCATGAATAAACAAAATCTTGCTCGGCTATGTGCGCATAATTCTTAATAAATTTCGATTAATTTCAAATTCTTCTTCTAATACTGATAATACAATTATTATTCGATTAGACTCACCAATTTAATCAAGAACCATCTTGAAAACTTTTCGTATTAATTTACTTATTATACAAATTCTTTGAAAATCAGGAAAATTTCTTTTTAAAAACTTTTCATGAAATTAATTTTGGATTCATTCATTCATCAATGTTTATAAGATTGTGTCAATCAATCATTTGAAGAATAAGAAAAAGAAAGCTTTATTCAAATTAAGATAAAATGAAAAGTTTTAGGACAGAAATGAAAATAATCTAAATTATGATACAAAATGAAATATAAAGGAAAAGTTTTCGAACAAAATTTTCACCTTGATTAATGGAAATCAAATAAGTTTTTTTTTACTTTGTTTACCTATAAATTTTGCATGTCCAAATGATTTATGTTGCAAATGATTGGGGTTTATATGGTTGAGATCAGTTCAAAAAAGATGGAAAAGTGATTGGATGTAATAATGAATGATGATTGGGTAAATTTTGTTTTTTCACAGGGGAAGAAATTTAGTGAAAAATGACATATTTTGTATACAATACGTTTCCTTTAATAGATACGATAACGATAGTTTATATTTACAATTATTGTTTAAAATTAAAATGCAATATTTAAAAATATACTTTTTTATATGTTTATTTTTAATTTTTTGTATTTTATTAATAATACTATTACTTCCTTATAGTAACAATTTTTATTTTATTTTTATTTTTATTGAAAATCGTTTTTGACTACCGTCATCATCCGTTCTTAAATTATTCTTACAATTTTTACTTATATTATTGTCTTATATACTATTTCAATTACTGTATTTTATTATTATGTCATATATTTTGTTGGTTTTAATGTTGATTTTATAATTTAAAATGTTGTTATTGTTTTTATGTTTATATATTTCTATATTTTTGTATTTGTGTTCTTCTATTTTTAAATGTTGGGCATATCTTGATTGGGGGTCACTTTTATAAATTTCACTAGTGTGTTCAATAAATCTCTTTGTGAAGGACCGCCCCGTTTGACCTATATAAAGTTTACTGCAGTCATCACAGGTTATTTTATAAACACCTGTGTCTAAGGTTTGGGTTTTTTGCTTTTTATGTAATTTTCTATTTTATTTTTGTTTTTGTAAGCTCCATATTTTTTAAAGTTTTTTGCACATTCAAAAACTACAACATGTGTTCTGTAGGTGTATATCTGTTTTTTTAAAAGAAAGTATAACTCTAATTAAAGTTTCAAATAAAGAATTTTTCATAATTAAAAATGATGTTTTATCCTAACATTAATATCTTAAGCGTCAATGTCAATGAACTACTAAAGATCCATACCAACCTAAAAAACATTAATACCAATTATCAGACACATCACAAAATAAAATAAAAATTACATTTCATTCACACAATAGCAACAAAAAAGGTTAATTTAATAAAACTAAAATGTTCCTCCTTCACACTTTCAACAATAAAAGTCATCAAACGTAATTGTAATGAAAATAGGAAAAATTAAAGCAAATAGAAAAGTTTTTTCTTATTATTGAGTAATGAAAAACTTTCATAAAACATCTTCTAATCATCTTAACGATGAGGCTACGAGCAAAGGAAATTTGTTCCATGTTTTATCAAAATCCATTAGAGTCAAAATCATGGTAGGGCCGAACCCTATATACAAAACAAATCCTATTTAAAACATATTTCAGATAATTGTAGTCAAGGAGTTGTATGAGGATGAATTGAGTATGTATTTTATTGTGAACTGTTAATTGAGTTTTGTATGGATAATTATTTTGTAATTTTTACTTTACTTAATGAACAATAAAAAGTGGAATTTTTAACCAAAAATTATATACATATCCCTTCCTAAAAATACTGGCTGTCGTTTATGAACGTGAGTGTAATAAAAATATAATTATATTTGAAGAAATAATGGGGATGTGAATGATATGCAGTTATGATTTCATCTTTCATGTTATTAGTTATTTGAATGAAAAGAGGGTTGTGATATTTATTGATCAAACTGTAGTTATACATATTCTACTTAAGAATCGTAGTTTAAAGTCAGTAACCCTTTAAATATCCATTACTTTTATTTATTTTTATTAGCAAAATATTTTTATTTCTTAATTAACACATAATTTTATAGCTTTTTTTGCTTTTGTTAAGCTAAACGTACAATGAGTTATTAAGCAATTAAAGTCTAAAACAAAAATAAACTTGTCGATAGTACGACTGGCATGCAAAGTAACTTTAATTTTTTTTTTGTCGGTTTAATCGGTTTTTATGTGTCATTATTTCTTAGTTAAAAAATTATTTTGAATAACTAATCAGGAGCGAAAAGTAAAATCGTTATCAAAATTGTATCGTGGATGTTAAAATTACTCTAGATTGATTAACGATTCGTTACAAGACGTTAACAGAACGGAAAATCTGAAGAAAACTCATTGTAATACAGACAAAAGCAGCAAAAATCACTCCACTAAAATAATTAATCGTCCTTAAAATTGAAGTAGACAAAAACAAAAGCAATCAAGTTTTTTTTTTAAATTCGAACAGAATTTAAAATTTAGAATCTGAAAAGGACATTTTATTTTAAAAGAAAATAAACAAGATCTAAATTCTTTAAGATAATTTCCTTTACGTTTGCAACGCAAAGGGTGGTTAGATAATTAAAAAATTAAAAACAAAAGAAAAACGGGGCAATTATGGAAATAAGATTGCGTGGTCCTCATCGTATTATACAATAAAGTGAACAATTTTTATCGCGTTTTTGTATGTTAGTTTGAATGTTCTTCTTTGTTAATTTTTTTTATTACTTGTGGACGTGGTTTTATTTTTCGCTAAATATTTACGTGATAACAACGTTGAATAAAAAAAATGAAAAAATATAATATCAAAATCTAAACAATCATCATGAGTCATGTGATAGATTGTGTTACATAAAGTAAAAAATTTGATGGACTAATCATGATTGTTTATGTTATTTTGGTTACAGATAACATGGCAGGTGATTATTCAGGTTATAACAGGTAAAATGTAATTTTTTCATGACATGAAAATTAGTTTATTTTCACTGTTATAAAATAAGAAAGTTTGAAATTTTAACCAGGTTAAAAATTATGTGTGGGGTATAGCGGTTGTACCTATTAATTTTGTTGTTTGCACTAAAATGTTGAGTTAACATTCAGTGTGTGGAATATCTTATAATCGCTGCAGAACTCGTAAATTTCTTGATATTTAAATCAAAAACAATTTCCTGGGTCGTTTTTCGCCAAACTTTAAAATCTGCCACTCCTTAAAACAATGTTTTTATTTTTGTTAATATCGTACTATATTATATGGTTACAGTTATCAGCACCCTAGTTCATTTATATATCAATTAAATCATCTAGCAATGCTTATAAGTTTTTACTCACAGTTCAGAAATGGGTTTTTACTCCTAGCTTTCAGATAAATTATTTTCAACGCGATGACATAAGGTATGCTGCTATAACTATATAGCTACCATCTAAAAAGTCTGATTATCCTACCTCACATCTCTATAAAAGTGGATATTGTACTCTCCAATCCATGACTGCGCCAAAATGTTTACTCAAGACGAACGATTTGAAACTCTCTATCTAAACTATTGTTGGGCATATTGTCTACATCGATCTACATATTGTCTCTAGATCTTCGATCATAGAAACAATCAAAAAAGACTTTTGAATTTATTTGAGAGACGTTGCAAAGTTAAAACTCGTTATTTTTATATATAATTAAAAATTTGTATTTTTGTGACCAGGTTTTGTTCTTAGTTTTGTATGGTCCAAGTCAAATCAAATGGGATTGGTTATCCATAGCAATATGATATCTGCAATATCAGTGGCAACAAGTTCTGGTTTGGTCATAGTAATAATTCTTTGCGTTACTACAACCTAGGTAATTTTACTGTAATACGAAACAGTGGTGATTAATATAAACTAGTGTTAATGCTGATGTCTACGAATTTCTAAGAACTCTTTGAAAGTAAAAACCATTATTTAAATATGTTAACACATTTTTTTTGGTTTTAAAATACTTCATTAACAACATCATACAACGTCAAAGTTACGTTTATAACACTTATTAAAACCTTTGCCTTTTAAATAAAATCCACTTGTATAACTTATCAACTTTAAACAAAAACATGCAGTTTTCTTTATTCGTTTATCGTTCTAAAATTATTATCAAAATATTATTTTCTGTACAATTTTAATTCTGTTTTATATATGGTTTCACGTACGAATGCACATTAAAAGTTTATTATTCAACATAATTACTTGAGCTCGCGCAAGTGAAAATTTTTTCTAATTATATGATTTTCCGTTTCAATTTATAAAGAGTAAAAATATATAGGAAAAACTATAATTATAACATAAAGAGATATGTATAGTGACAATATGTGTTAAATTATTATAGTTTACACAAAAGTCTTCATTCAAATGCAGCTAGCTCGCTGTAGAATAACTAATAATTTATTAGTTTGGTAAAAAACTTTCGGACAGGAAATTTCTTTTGAGGTAAACTATTCAAACCTTTATTCAGAACTGAATCTAGAAAATATGGAGGGGCTGAACTTCACAGCTCTGAGATATCAAGACTTCGGTCTGGGTTAAGGATTTTGATATAGTTTTTGGCAAAAAACTGATATACCCAACAAACTACTTGTAACGAAGTAGCCTGGTGCTCGACGACGCAGTTGGATAATTCCCTGATTTATAGCTTCACTATTTTCCCATATACATCAAATTTGCATTGGCTGAGACTTTCATAATTATTTTTTTTGTACTCAACCCATAATCATCATTAACTATAGTTTCCGTCACAAAAATCTACTATCCTCAAGTAGTTGTGTAGTATTTTCCTATGTGGATTCCTATATTTAGTTTCGATTCGTCAATAAATATAAAAATGAATATAAAACGGTTGGGTAATATTTGTCAAATATAATTTCCTTTTCTTTTCAACTTTTATTCATAGTTCCGCTAATCCATAAAGATTCCCTATCATCGTCTATTAATTAATAATATTTCCTAATGTAGTCTCCTATGTTTGATTTATAATCATTAATCACTGTTGTGTATTATCATTAATCCACAATCCTGTTTAATTCGTTCAATAGGTTTGTAAACAATAACTTTCTTTGAAATTTTTTCAATTTCTATTACAAACTAGCAGCCCGTACTTCTTAATGGGTAAAATAAATAACGATATAACGAAAGTCAAATTTCCCTAAGAAACTGCCTTATCGATTCATTATTAATCGCCTATAAATAACAGTTGACAGCCCGCCTCTGTCTCTTAATTTTGTTTAGTCGATTGTGATTTTCAGTCGATTATTCATTGTGATGATCAGCTGTTCTTGTTTTGGATTGACAGAATGAGATTGATGGCGGATCAGGCGATTTTCTTTGGGATTGTAAAAATGTTCTGAGAATAAAAATGTGATTTTGGGTGTGAATTAATTCGAGTGATAATAGCAAAATAACCAAAAATATCAATAAATACTGATAAAAAGATGAAATATAGTGAAGATGCTAGCTGGATAAAGTCATAAATCTTTTTCGCAGTTAACATTAACCTCCTTGAATGTTTCGCCATTCGTAAATTGCAGGCTTTAGCCCGAATTTATTTGCCAAGGTAACAAATTTAATTAATTAAAAGTTCAATAGTGGAATTGACTTATTTCGGTTTGATAGACTCAAAAGTTTGTTTTTATGTAAAAATTGAGTAAACGAAATTTTGGAAAGATTTAGAAAAGAAATTCTTAGTGTACATTCTGTCCATTCAAAGATCACTGATAACAAAAACAAAGAAATGAAATATTAATGGTCGGAGTGTTTGTGTCGTTTTCGATCAAGCATATAAAACCAATGTTATCACTTAAATCGAGTGTATCATAGTCAAAAGAAAGAGAAATCAAATTCTCAGTGATTCTAGACTAACTTTTTATTTAATTAATGCATGTAATCCAATTGTTTTTTTTTTGCTAATTTCGTGCACGTACAGAACCAAAAAAAAAATTATATTAATTATATGTTCGTATCGTCCTTGAACAAGTTCATTAAAAAAAACAGGAAATTTGTTGTAGCATATCCATAGTGTATAATGAATAGATAAAAAAAAATTAATAAATTTTCGGTGTTGATAGGCTAATTTTTTTTTGTGAATATAAATCAAAATCGTTCTGTGGACTGAAAAAAAAAAGATATTTATTTGTTAATGTATGTCAAAATCGTTTTTTGAACTTAGAAATATATATTTATCTGTTAATTTATAGTAAAAATCGTTCTGTGAACTTAGGAAAATATATATAGTTGTTAATTTAAATCAAAACCGTTTTATGATCTTCGAAAAATAAATTTATTTATGAATTTAAATCAAAACCGTTCTGTGATCTTAGTAAAATAAATTTATTTATGAATTGAAATCAAAATCGGTCTAGGAACTTAGTAATTCATAAGTTGAGAAAATAAACAGTCTCAAAAGTTTGAACGTAAAATTAAGTTCTTCGTGATTTTTCATGTAACGGGAGAAAGTAAACTTAAGCCAAATAAACTGGAAACTATTGTTCAAATAAATCACCTTTAAGTTGTAAATTTCTTGCTGGTGTGAAAGATGATGATTTTGTTTACCTGAGCGTTATTTGTGGTGGTATTCCTTGAACACCCTTGCAGCAACCCTACGAAGTTTAACCACGCTGGGTAGCTAACTGTGTCGACACTGCGAAATTATTAGTTGTTTGGAAGGGGAGTATAAACCGTCTAGTGTATCAATATACATAAGACGAGTGCTGGTATGGGACAGCGCATAGCTAAGATCCATGTTTCTGGAGATCTGATCAATGATTATATCGGGAGCCGACGTATGTAGTCGGAGTAACGAGAGCCATTAAATGTTATATATTACTGCATCTATAATACGTCCATCTTACTTGCGCTTGCCTCAACCTATGCAAATATTATCATCATTTAACGCTATATTTATTCGAGCATAGACCTGAGGATGATGAGCAGCTAAACGATTACGAGTTGGAACGGGATTGGACTATATCATGGGGTGAGTTTGCTTTTATTTGATTTTAATTTGTACTCAGTGTGAATGAATGCGTAAGCGTGTGACTGCGGGTGCGGAATGGGTGGATGTGAGTCGAGGCATGTATATGGCGATACTAATGTTATTATACTAAATCCACTATCTTGCTAACGTCTTCCTATTGTTTTGATCAAAATTATAAATTAATATAGAAGTGTAATAAACCTATCTACATGCTCTTATATTGTTATTCTTCTTATGTATTACACCGCCAAATAATTTCCGGTTACTTCGAAACTTAAGGGTTTAAGAATTCTAATCATAGCAAGATAACGATTTCGTTAATGGTTACCACCGTTCGATCTACGGAGCATTACATTAGCTTACTTTGATAAACAGTGCCTTTAGATATAAATGCCGTTAGTATTTTGAACTACGAATAATCCTATCTTCTATTATCAATGACCTAGGGGGAATGTCCTCATAAATCATTTATGGTTATATATCCCGGATATGGAAATACAACCTTCAATCGGAATATATTGGTATACTAGGAAAAATAAAAGGTTATAGGAATTTATTGTTTCATTTTATTTTCTGTATGCGCCGAGACTACGTTGATGAAAGGGGTGTGTGTGTATTTGTATACATGAGCGTATGTGGGTATGGTAGCTGGTGTGAATGCATGTACCAGTGGATACGTGTGTGTGTGTGTATGTGTGTGTGTGTGTGTGTGTGTATGTGTGTGTGTGTGTGTGTGTGTGTGTTTGTGTGTGTGTATGAGTGTCTGAGGTGCGATAGCGTGTGAATATGTATTATCTTACGGGGTTGGACGTGGTGATCGTGGTTCTTTCGCATAAGGGGGTCGCCAGAGCCTCATTCTTTCACTTGTTTTTTTTTCTTTCCATTTCCGTGTGTTTCATGTATATCGCGTACATTTCAGTTATTTGTGCTGAAGTAGCAGGAATTCTTACTCGATCGCAATGATTGAAGCTAGTCAAAAGGGGTATAAAAAAACCTCGCTAGGTACGTGACCTGCTAAGCCTCTTCATTGTTCCGCAACGAAGAAGCGCTTCATTACTTACTCAAAACCTCTCCATCTAGCGTTTCAAGAAAATATTACAAAATCAAAAATTCCAAAAATATTCTAAAAATTAAAATAAAATTAAAAATTTAAACTTTTTTGTAAACTTCAATTACAAACTTACAATACAAACTTTTTTTTAAACTTCAAATCAAAAATACAAGTTTAATTCAATATTCCAAAAATTATAATAAAATCAAAAATTTAAATTATTTCAAAATTTTAAAAATATTGCAAAAATTCATAATTCAAACAAACTTTTTCAAAATTCTAAATATATGCCAAAAATTACTACAAAAACAAAGATAGAAACTTTTTTCAAAATTCCAAAATTATAATAAAATCAAACATTTTAACTTTTTCAAAATTCTAGAAATATTCCGAAAATTCTTAAAAAATCAAAAATTGAAACTTTTTTCAAAAGTCTAAGATCATTGCAAAATTTCTTAATTCACAAATTCAAAAATTCAAACTTTTTCCAAAATTCTAAAATTGTTGCAAAAATTATAACAAAATCAAATATATAAACATTTTTCAAAATGCAAAAAATTATAATAAATTCAAATATTGAAACAAAAATTGAAACAATTTTCAAAATTCTAAAAATATTGCAAAAATTATAACAAAATCAAAAATACAACCTTTTTTTAAAATTCCAAAATTATTTCAAAAATTATAACAAAATAAAAATACAATTTTTTTTTAAAAGCCAAAAAATATTCCAAAAAATATTACAAAATCAAAGATTGAAACTTTTCCCAAATCAAAAATTCAACAAACTTTTTCCAAAATTCTAAAAATATCGCAAAAGTTATAACAAAATCAAAAATACAAACTTTCTTCAAAATTCCAAAAATATTCCAAAAATTATAATAAAATCAAAAATTTAAACTTTAAAACTCTAAAAATATTCCGAAAATTCTTATAAAATCAAAAATATTTTTTTTTCAAAATCACAAATTTCCATGTCCACAATATGAGCTCCATAATATTTCATGTCAAACAAATAATTAATTTTTTTTAATTTTTACATGATTCTCGATTACAAAATCATAGTGGATCTGACAAATAGTTAATGTGGTTAATACATTAATAAAAATAAATAAAACTTAACTAGACCTACAAATATATATTTTATAAATTAAAAATTGAATTGAAATTAAAAAAAAAATAAGAAAATTTTACAAGTGGGTTGATTTTTTTTTTTTTAAATAACATTTTATTATATTTAGAAAGAGAGAGAAATCAGAATATGAGATATTTAATATATTTTTATCAAATAATTTAATTTTTCAAAGAAAATAGTTTTATGATGTTCTGATAAGTAGTTGCTTGAAGTGATGTTTAAACATGGAACAATTCATTTCTTTTATGTTGACTGGTGTTTCTTTGTAGGATTTGAGTGCTGAATTGAGTGCTGAATTATAGCCATTTTTTGTTGTGTTTCCTCTTATTCTTAATATTCCGCCAGAACGAGTAGGGTATCTATGATATTGACTGACAGAATTTAATATAATACTGGATGTGATTTGATTAGTTTTAATTTTGTGAACCATGATTGAAGCAAACAGTGTATAGTTTTGGTGCGCTTTACGTATTTTTCTTTAATTATGTTTGTAGGAGTTAGTCTCTCATATTTAAAAAGGTTTTTGATTGCCCTGTTTTGTGTTGTTTGTATAGATGATATAAGAAATCTTGCAGCTGTGCCCCAGCATACTATTCCATACAGTACATGTGATTGAAAGAAAGATGAAAACAATTGATGTAATCTGGTATATATTGTTATGGTGGAATGCGTTCAAATAAACGTAGCTGAAAATTGAACCCATCACAGCTTCCTTAGTGGGTTCAATAATCATTAAAAACTTACAAGATAATGCTTACCGTTTTTGCTGTCGTTTAAAACAACCTCTTTTCAACTCTTTTCACGGGTTACCCGGGTACCCGGGTATTTGAAAAAAAAAATTCGAAGCCAATTCAAATAAATTAGTTTTGGGATATTTTTTTTATAAATAACTGAATTTCGGCCAGTTTAGAGACTAGATCATTCAATACCAATGTTTTCTACACTAGCAATATTGACAAAACTGGTATGGCGATTGTTAAAAAACGTTATTGGATGTCATCAGTTTTATAACATAACAAAAAGAAAATACTATAACTACTTTTTAAAATATGATTTTGTTTCATGTATAGAAGTTATTAAAAAATTGCACCAGTGGCCAATCATTAATAGGAATAATTTCAATTTCTTAAGATCAGTAAATTAAAGAAATTTCGTCATTGGTGATGCTTTTATTCTATTTATCATACAAATTTGAGCTACTGTTAGCCGGTGTCGGGAGGGAGGAACTCTCATTAACGATAATTTCACATAGTTTTGCCTACCAGCATCCTAAACAACAGATTATATATTTCCTTACAATATCGGACACACAGGTAAAAGATTTTGGTTAAAAAGAATAAAATTTAGCCGATTTTTCAAATGCTATTCAATCACCCTGAATTGCATGAATTTACTTTTGACTGATATTGTTTTTAATAAAATATGTTGTGTTATGAGTCACAACAATATGAGTCACAACAACACATTAAATCCTCTTAAGACCTAGGTCTCATTAAGTCTTAAAAAGTCCTATGTTCTACATCCCAATCAATATTAATTCAAGCTTACGGATCTTTAAATTGGCTGTTGAAAATCTAAATTTATAGTCGATCAAATTACCCGGGTAGTTAATCGAAATACAAATGTACCATATATACTAATGTAATTAACATTACAATACGGTGTATAGTATCACTTAAAGAAAATTACAGATAAAGCCAAATAATAATTTGAAAGTTAAACAATAATCGTAAGCTATATCGACGGTTAATGTTTTTAGTTGTAGACACTTTTAGTTAGCATTTGCATCCTTGGAAATCGTTCTTAGAACAAGTTGTTTTGTGATTATTCACATTGCCTCTTGCTTACATTTGTTTTTCGTTGCGCTGTGCAAGAGATAAATCTCCAAAGATTTAACTGCAATCTTGGCTTAATTTCGTCAGTTTATCAATTGACATTTCTGCTCCATAATTACCAAACTAGTACTAAAATAAAAAGAAATTCAACTAAAGTAAAAACCATATGTTTAATATTGAATGTGTTTGTTTGTTGGGTGTAGCTCCCTGACACTTCACCATCGTTGTAGGTGTTATTTGGTAAATAATAAAAATAAAATAACCATTTAGCTATTTATAGTAGACAGAAATAGATGTAAATTAAATAACCTCATCAATCAAATAACGTTCCCGTTCATATATAGAAATTAGTTTAGAGTATTAAAAGCTCAATAACGTATGCTATTTTTTAGTTGAAATACATTATAGGGTTCTTCAATTTATTTTAAAAGCAAAGGAGGGTGGTGTTGGGATTGTATAAAACGGTATGACTTTTACTAGTAGAGATAGCGATGTATTTTGGTCGGATTTATTTTTTTTTGCTAACGTTTTCTTAGAAATCTATGAAGTAGTTGTGGTGTTTGGGGTTGAATTAAATTCGGTTATGTTTTAATTATGAAATTAATGTATAGTGTGTTATTTATCAGAAATAAAATATTCGTTGCTAATGACTTTGCATTTTTGGGTAAATTATTTTTATAACATGCGAATGAGTTGCTTTTAGTTTAATAGCTTGGATTTATTGTTGAATTTTATTAGTAGGTTTATAGGAAAAATTAGAATTAATATGAACAATGTATTAATATGAACAAATGATCGTCCTTTAGTTGACATATTTTAAATAACGTTTTATTTATTTTAAAAAAATTAAATGAATGAAGAGGCATTTTAGTTATTTTATTAATACTTTAAAATTGTTAAAATAAATAAATATTTATTATTAATGATAACGTTTTTCTGTAGCAAAGAACTTTTTGTAATAACTATTAATGAAAAATAATCAAGCGAATCCTGTTTTCAAATATTACTTATCAACCTCAAAACAGAATCATTATTTAAATATCCAAAAAAAAAATAACGAAGTAACGCCAATTTAAAGAGAAATCAGTTTAATTAGCAATACAGGAATAATTAAAATATATATGAATTAAAACCACTACTCTCTTACACTTGCCTCTTAAATTGATGTTGTGTCTTCTAGAGACTCTAATGTAGATATAATACTAGAGCTTAGTGTGCTGAGATGTTTCAAGTTCTTGATTTTATTTGGTTTCGACTCCATTCCGTAACATAGTTCTTATAGTTTTGTTGACAAAATTGTAGAGCATAACTAACATCAATCATATATTCAGATAGTTCAAAAATATAATTCGCATTAATCGCTATTCATTTTCAATCATCAATAAGTAGAACTTATGAATGCATTTCAGTTAATACATTCAATTCATTAATACTACTTGAAAATATGGAGGGGCTGAAATCTCACAGCTCTGAAATATCAAGACTTCGGTCTGGGTAAAGGATTTTGATATAGTTTTCGGCAAAAAACTTTCACGAGGACATGGTTTTTAGTTTTGGGCAGCGATGTATATCAAACATAACTCTTTGTTAAAGTAAAAGTATTTTTTATCTCTGTTTAAAAATTTATTACAAAACTAACACGAAATATCAATACGTTGCCGGAAAATTATAATCAAAATTCCAACAGTATTGTTAAATTAAATAAAATCAAAATTTTTCATAATTCCAAATATATTCCAAAAACTAGAATGAAATCAAATATTTAAACTTTTTCTAAATTCCGATAATATTCCAAAAATTCTTAAAAATTCAAACTTTTCCGAAATTCTAAAAATATTCCAAAAATTCTTACAAAATCAAAAAATGAAACTTTTTTCAAAATTCTAAACATATTGCAAAAATTATAACAAAATCAAAAATTGAAACCTTTTTCAAAATTCCAAAAATATTCCTAAAATTAGAATGAAATCAAATATTGAAACTTTTTCTAAATTCCAATAATAATCCAAAAATTCTTAAAAATTCAAACTTTTTCCAAAATTCTAAAAATATTGCAAAAATTATTACAAAATCAAAAATTGAAAATTTTTTCCAAATTCTAAAAATTATAATAAAATCAAAAATTAAAAATTTTTCAAAATTCTAAAAATATTCCAAAAATTCTTACGAAATCAAAAATTAAAACTTTTGCCGAAATTCTAAAAATAATACAAAAATTATTACAAAATCAAAAATACAAACTTTTTCAAAATTCCAAAAATATTTCAAAAACTATAACAAATTCAAAAATTTCCATGTCCAATTTCATTTACGTCATAAAAACAGCTACATTTATTTTCCAAAAAATTGGCTAAAAAATAAATGAAATTATTTTTTGACACACTTGACATCATTTTTTTGACAAACTTATAATGCCATAATTCTCAATAATAATAATAAAATTTCATTTCAAACAGTTTTATTTTTTCCAAAAAATTGGGTAAAAATTAAAAAAAATCTCTCTTTTGACACACTTGACAAAATTTTTTGACAAACTTATAATGCCATAATTCTCAATAATAATAAAAAAATTTCATTTCAAACAAACAATTAATTTTATTTTCTTTCCAAAAAATTAGGTAAAAAAATAAATAAAATTCTTTCTTTTGACACACTTGACAACATTTTTTTGACAAACTTATAATGCAATAATTCTCAATAATAATAATATAATTTCATTTTAAACAAACATTTCATTTTTTTTCCAAAAAATTGGGTAAAAATAAATAAAATCTTTCTTTTGACACACTTGACAACATTTTTTTGACAAACTTATAATGCAATAATCTAGTTTTTGATCTCACATACCAATCCCGACCATCAAGATTTCTCTAAATTTAATGTTCCTACTCGTAGTCACTTAAAATGAACGTTTTTAAGCCAAAAATATGAAAAACGGTTGTCAAGTGTGTCAAAAAATAATTTCATTTATTTTTTTAGCCAATTTTTTTGGAAGAAAAATGTAGCTGTTTTTATGACGTAAATGTAATTGCAAATGAAATTGGACATGGAAATTTTTGAATTTTTTATAGTTTTTGAAATATTTTTGGAATTTTGCAAAAGTTTGTATTTTTGATTTTGTAATAATTTTTGCAATATTTTTAGAATTTCGGAAAAAGTTTTAATTTTTGATTTTGTAAGAATTTTTGGAATATTTTTGGAATTTTGAAAAATTTTTAATTTTTGATTTTATTATAATTTTTGGAATTTTGAAAAACTTTTCAATTTTTGATTTTGTAATAATTTTTGCAATATTTTTAGAATTTTGGAAAAAGTTTGAATTTTGAACAATGTCCTCATAAAAGTTTTATGCCGAAAACTTTATCAAAATCCTTAACCAAAACCGAAGTCTTGATATCTCAGAGCTTGAGATTTCAGCCCCTCCATATTTTATTATTATAAAATCATAATTTATATTTTAATACAAAAACAACAAGTTGACGAAATTTATATGCATCTGTGTGATTTTCATCTATCAGTGTGTAATGAAATAGTTTATTCTCAAGCAAAAGTTTAAAATTTGAGGCACGAGCGAAAATTTTAAATTTGCGAGAGAATAAAATTCATTACACACGAATTAATTACACTTCTTTATTCTCTGACAAAGAATTGTGTATTATACAATAAATTTTTATTGTTTTAATTGATAAATCAAATTTCTGATTTAAAAAAAATCCTGATGATAAAAAAAACCCCAAACCCATACAATCAACCAAATTCATCTAAACGAAATAAGAGAATTGAGCTTAAAATTTGATTTTTGAACAAAACGTATCAAAGCAATTGTGATTATAATTTGAAAATAATTTTAATAAAATCAAAACAATTTGACCAATTGGAATGATACCAATTGAATAATGATATGTAATTTTTTTAGGAAAATTTTCATTAGGCAATAGGTTAAGTTCATTAGGCTATAGGTTAGAAAACAATACAATAAAACATACTATTATTATGGAAAAATCAAACAAATAAGGCTAATATTATTAAATGAAAGAGAATAAACACTATTAAGCAAGATTCAAGCCCATGAAATATACATATCGTATGAATATTTAATATAGAACTTCAAAAACACAGCAATTACAATCCGATGAAAATAAAAGAAATGAAAACAATGATGAATGAGTAAAACCACAAAACCATAAAACGAATTCATGCAACCAAAATGAAACACAAAAATCTCAATTTATTGAGGCAAAACTCTCAAAAAATAAACAAAATGTTGTTTTTTCTAGAAAATGTTATTCATTTTCACAAAAAAAAAAAAATAAATAAAAACAACTATAATAAAAACACGTACAAGATAATTTATTATTACATTTTGCCTTCAATCCTTTTGCCAGACTAACAACATCCTTGATAATGTTTCATCTCTGTTTACTGAACATTTCATGTACTCCTTCCATTCACTGAATAGCATTTTCATTTATTTAGATTTAAAGATTTCTCCACGTGGAATAGTTTTCTTTTAGTATATTTTTTGTTGGTTATCGCTGGAATTGTGACAATTTTATTAAGCGTGAATTTTTATTTAATCTATTTTTATTTGGAATTTTGTTGCTGCTGTTCCGGCTATTACGTTTATTGTTGTGCAAAATTTATTGAAAAGTAATAAGTATTTTAGTTTGAAGTTAAAGTTGTGGAATAGGATTTCTCTTATTTGTAGTCAAGTATGATAGTTTTTATAGCTTTGGAGTATTCAACAGAACAATTTTCGTTTATTTTTTTAAAAATTAAAGTAAAAATGTCACTTTTCATCAAAATGCTGCAACTTGAATCCTAAAGTATGGTCTATTATTCAACAAAGATGTATTGTTGCTTAGTTTACACTTCAAGAAAAACAGAAAAAATTTCAAGAATAACACGATTTTTATCTTCAAGCCAAAGTTAGTGTTTGTGGGATATTTTATGTAAAATAGAGGGTTTGGAGTAGTATAAGCTAAAGCTAAAACGATGATTGTTATTTTCGCACTCCAAAAATTAGATCTAGATCATTCACGTTTGGCCATGCAGTGTTCAGAAGATTCATCAATTGACTAATTGCAATATAATCAAATTGATCCCGGGCTTATTTAGAAAAACTGAAGAAAGATATCAAAACCACATTGACAAATAACTAGGAAAGCCCGAAGCTATGTATAAATAAAGAAGTCGACAAATCTCATATTGAGATTACTCAAAGATGCTATTTTATGTGTCGTAGCGGCATTCTAGATTAATCAAGTATATAAATATTATTAGCCCAATAAATAGTTTTGTAGATGAAAGTATACCGCATTAGTCATTAATCGTCTGGTCTGTTGCCCGCATTACAGGGTTTCACACATAGCTATTACGGGATAGCTGCAGTATTCCAAGGTTTTATAAATAGATTAAGCCTGTGGCAACAAACAAAATTGTGTGAGATAAAAATTTTTTTACGTTGTTAGACATTTGAAAAAAAAATTATGGGAACCACCTCGCGGGGAGTGAACGAGTTCACTCTCACGTCTTGATCACTAATTATTCATTTAGTCAAACATTAAAATCATGCTTATTTTAGATTTCATTGTTCTATTATAATATGAAATAAATGTAACATAAAATTAATTAATCTTAAAAGAGACTTACAAACTATCCGGATTTTAAAATCGAAGTGTCTATTGACACCCACCACGGAAAAATCCGTAACTCTAATTTCAACCATAGAGACACGGACATTTTTAAAGAAATGAGCCGAATGAAGCTTTATCCGTTTGGCACCCACCACGGAAAAATCCGTAACTCTAATTTCAACCATAGAGACACGGACATTTTAAAAGAAATGAGCCGAATGAAGCTTTATCCGTTTGGCACCCACCACGGAAAAATCCGTAACTCTAATTGCAACCATAGAGACACGGACATTTTTAAAGAAATGATCCGAATGAAGCTTTATCCGTTTGGCACCCACCACGGAAAAATCCGTAACTCAACCATAGAAACACGGATATTTTAAAAGAAAGGAACCAAATGAAGCTTTATCCGTGTCTCTAATATCAGCCGTGAATATTACACTAATAAGCCTTAACTCACGGATGAATACTGTCCACGGATAAATACCATCCACGGACAAATATCATCCACGGACAAATACCACCTACAGATAAAATCTGACATATATGCCATTTTTAATCCCATATATTTTTTTCATTCATTTAGAACGAATTATACAAAAAATTTATTAATCAATAATTTGATTGTAAGAATAACCTTAGTAATAAAGAATTGATGATACTGCTATGAGTATATCTCGTAATTTATTCTCTGACTCTTATTTTAAGCTTGCTGATAGTGCACCACGTTACACGAGTGACTAATATCCGTGGCAATTGGACACGGATGATCAAAAATTCAAAATTTAAATTGAAAAATTCAAAATTTGAATTGAAAAGTTCAAAATTTGAATTGAAAAATTCAAATATATGTTTACTATCAATAATAATTTAGCAACAACATTATATTTTTCCTAAAAATAAAATAAAATAAAATAGATAAAAAAAATTAATCATAAATGATTCAGGTAAAAAATTAAGTTTTAACGCTATTATGAAGCACAAGCATAAAAAAAGTAAAATGATAAATAAATTCTTTTTTATTCGCCTACATATTAAAGTGTTACTTTATTACTGTGATTTGCGGCTTTAAAGTATCACTTTTCAACTATTTATTTTATTGTCATAGCTACGTCCAAAAAAGTAAAAAGCATTTGTATTTGTTTATATTCTATGAAAAATAAAAATTTTTATCAAAGCAACCCTTAAATTCAAAATTTCATTATCCAATTAAAATAGTTGTTATCATTTGTTGTCATAGCTACACAATAATTTGGAAAAAATAATAAATATTTTGTCAAAGGTTACTTGTTCCACATATTTTTATTTTAAAATTTATGAAAATTTATAATTTTAATTTAGAACAAACAAATTTTCTTAAAATATTTTGCTTGCGGCGAATAAAAAATAGTATATGATGCACGGACGTAAGCTATTTTGGACTTAATGTGGGTGCAAATTTCGGCTAGCGCCTCGATTTGCAAACTCCACATCCGTCCAAAATCTTTAGCTTTACGTCCTAGCATCAAAATGTACTATTAAGAAAATAATTTTATCATTTTGACACTTACGTTACTTTAGAATGTTTTTAACGGTTATTTAAAATTGTTTACAATTAAAAAGTAATGTAAGATAAAATATCTTTGCAGTATCATAAATTTCGATAGAAATTGGCGAGTTTTTTAATACAACAAAAAAATTACTCAAAAAAAAAACTCAAACTAAAATTTTGACGAGCACTTATATTACAGCTAACCATGAAAAAATCCAATTTCGAATTCCTTTATTTCACCATTGTAATAATATTATAGTCATTATATGGCTCAAAGCATATAAATATTCTTTAAATCTGAAATTGTAACATATTTTAAAACTAAAAAACTGAAAAAAACAACGGAAATAATTTAATATTTATGGAATGCGATTTTATTTTCACTTAAAATTCGCCGTAGTTACATAATTTTTAATAGAGATGGCATTGATTTCCTTTTTTCGAAATACATTTTACATTCCTACTTTCCGAAACTACCTTTCCTATTTGAAAATTTTGACAGCTAATTTGTATTTTGAAAACATTCATAAATATTATTTCTTCCAAATCAAGGTTGCTTTTGTTATTTTTAATATAATTATTATCTTAAATTACTACAGTTAACTGAAAAGAAAAAGTTAAGTTAAACTTAAATGATTAATAATTATTAGTTATTAAACTTATTTGATTAATAATTGTATCGTATCGTATAATTGTATAGTATCAAGTATGTGTGGAATTATGTTTTATTTTCTAGTTTGTAACAAGTGCGACGTATTTCTTCAAATTAATAGTGAATCAGCAAACTCTAATAAGCTACCATCTGTTAAAAATTATATTTTGTGACTGGAATTCCAACTTTAGCTTTGTTAGAACGTTTGCTTAAGTTTTGTTTATTTATAAGATCAGTAGATCTATAATATCACGGTCTGTACAACATCTACTCTCCGAAACACACATACTAGATATTAGATAACAATAATAGGTGTGTAACTTGTTAATTATATTTAATTTCACCTTTTCTTTTTAGTTATTTTAATTATGACCGTTGAACCCGGTTTTGGTGGTCAAAAATTTATGAGTGAAACTCATATGATGGTATCGAACCCAGATCAGTGGATAGAACCAATGGCCGATGCTGGTGTTGATCAATATACTTTTCATGTTGAACCGGTTCAAACAATTGTGGCAGAAGTTTCAAGGAAAGTTAAAGACGCTGGAATGAAGGTTTTAGCTTTAAAACCATGCACTCCGGTTGAGCTTGTGAAAGTGTACATTCCCTTAGCTGATATGATTTTAATTATGACCGTTGAACCCGGTTTCGGGGGTCAAAATTTATGAGTGATATTATGCCAAAAGTGGAATGGCCACGTTAAAATTACCCCAACATCAGATATAGAGGTTGATGGAGGAGTTGGACCAGAAACAATTAATGAGTGTGCTAAAGCTGGAGCAAATATGATTGTTGCTGGTACAGCAATTATTCGGGCTACTAATCAAAAAGATGTAATATCACTTTTAAAAATTCTTCAGTAGTTTACACTGGTAGTCTCATAAATATGTTATTGTTCCTAATTTTAAGATGATTTGTTAACTTGGGCTGGATATGGATTTAGATATGGATATGGATGTGGATATGGATATGGATATAAATATGGATGTTGATGTGAATATAGATGCAGATATAGATATGGATATGGATGAGGATATGGATTGGACTTCGTATGGATATGACATGGACATGAATTGGATATGGATTGGATATGTATTAAATACAGATTGGATATTGATTTGATATGGGTTGAATATGGGATTGTATATGGATTGGATATGGATTGGCTATAGATTGGGCATGAATTGGATATGGATTGGATATGAATTGAGTATGGATTGAATATGGATTGGAGATCTATTGGATATGGATTGGATATGGATTGGATATGGATTGAATATGGAATGGATATGTATTGGATATGAATTGGATATGGATTAGATATGGATTGGATATAGATTGGGTATGAATTGGATATGGATTTGATATGGATTGGATATGAATTGAATATGGATTGGATATGGATTGGATATGGATTGGATATGGATTAGATTAGTAATGGATTAAAAATTGGATATTGATGTTATATTTTTTTTATAAAGACCAACAAAAACCAATGTTATCAACGGAAAAAACATTAAAAATGTAAATTCAGCAGTTTTTTTAAGATGTTTAATACACAATGTACGAAAACAAAACAAACAAAAAGAAATGATATCTTAGCGGAAAAAAACATCAAAAATGTAAATACAGCAGTTTTTTAGAAAGATTAGGTACACAACGTAAAAAAACAAATAAAAAGCAATGACATCTTATCACACGCACATTTCAGCGGTAAGAACGTCAAAGGAACCAAATCAGGAGTTTGTTTTTAGGGTTTAATACACAACATAAAAGTACCAAACCAAAGAAATGATACATTTTGATAAGCAAATTGGATACTGCGACAATAAAAACATTTCATGTAACTATTCAAGCTAAAATTTTCAATAAACATACCAAGCTACAAAAATGTATGTACATTTTATGAACTAAAACTTAAAAATAAAAAATATATAAACAAATAGTCCCGATGGTCGACACAATTAAGTTTACAAAGTATAAATTTATTTTTCTTCGAATTCTAAATGCACAATGCATTATTTGAAACTTAATCTGAAACGAGAGAAGTACAAGCCAAACGCAAAAACTCTTTGAAGTGTAAGGGATCTTTTGTCATTAAACGCCCAAAATTAGGCCTTTTAAAAATAAGATACTGTGTACCTTCAAAGAGTTTTCGCGTTTGGCTTGTACTTCTCTCGTTTCAGATTAAGTTTCAAATAATGCATTGTGCATTTAGAATTCGAAGAAAAATAAATTTATACTTTGTAAACTTAATTGTGTCGACCATCGGGACTATTTGTTTACATATTTTTTATTTTTAAGTTTTAGTTCATAAAATGTACATACATTTTTGTAGCTTGGTATGTTTATTGAAAATTTTAGCTTGAATAGTTACATGAAATGTTTTTATTGTCGCAGTATCCAATTTGCTTATCAAAATGTATCATTTCTTTGGTTTGGTACTTTTATGTTGTGTATTAAACCCTAAAAACAAACTCCTGATTTGGTTCCTTTGACGTTCTTACCGCTGAAATGTGCGTGTGATAAGATATCATTGCTTTTTATTTATTTTTTTACGATGTGTTTTAATTTAGCGCCAATTGTATCTTTTAGTATTCGTATTTATCGCTGTAAAAAAAAAAATTTTTTTAAATATTTTAATTATTCTCAGGTTGTTTTATAAAATCAATTTCGATTAATCTTCTATATAAGGCTCTTTAATAACAATTTTAAGCACATTATAGACAAAAAAATTTTTTTTTGCTAAATTTTATAAGTCTAGAGTTATGCTGCGCGTGCAAGCGCGCGCGTTGCATGTCTGTCCAAAAAAATAAATTTATTTAGTGTACAGCATATGTTGGTGATAGTAAGAAATAGTAGATTGTGTGATAGTAAGAAATAGTAGAAATAGTAGACAGTTGTTCATTTAATCATTTATTTAACAAAGTTATAAACAAATTTAAGCTTTTTAAATAATTAAAGTGCACCATCTTCGTTGTAATAGTTGTAAATTTTACTAGCTCGAAAATATATACATAAGAATCCAACTAAAACAACACATAGGAATCCAACTAAGCTGTCAAAATTGTAAACTTTGAAAACCTAAATAAATTGTTTTTTCTTGTAATTCAAATGACGCAATGTGTTTAAGTTGTTTTTACTATATGGTAAGTTATTTAAATTATTATTTTTAGTGCTATAAAAATATTATATATAGATAGATATATGGATAGATTTAACTACAAATCTCACATGCAGGCGGCGTTACGGTCCAGGCTAACAAAATATTTTGTGGTCATATATGCGGAAAAGTAGTTTTTTCTTGTATTTTATTCTAGTACAAAATTGAAATTTTTTTACGCATGTGTTACAAAAAGGCATATTGTTGTTTAAATTAGATATATTTTTATGTTTTCGACCAATCACGTTACGAATAGTTTGCTCCACATATATTTTCATATTTTTCATCTAAATTATACTTGAGGATTTTTAAAAAAAAATCCATTCTGCCATCATCAACCCTATTTTGTCAAAAATTATAAATTTTGATTATTTTTCGAATTCACTAATTAATTTTACTATAAGCTACGGAAATTCTTGAATATAAAAATAATCCGTAATAAATAATATGTATCTGTAAAAAATGTATATCCGTAACTGGAAGAATCAGAAATTCTTGAACGTAAATACAAGCCACGCATTACCGTAGCTAGAAAGGATAGATATTTGTAACTTTGAGCAATAGATTTCCTTAACTGTAAACACCAGTCATAGGTTTCTTTAGTTGTTATTTTTGCAATGAAATTTAATATTATAATAATAATAACAACCGCGTAGTATCTGAAGGTCTGTTTTATGGCCAAGGATATCTGACAACTTAGTTTATTTAAACAACATTAACAGACCAAGTGTCTTGTTGCACTGAACATAGGTAGTTTAATGCGTATTTATACAGAATGGGTTTGATAAACAGTCATATTATAAGTACTGTTAGTTCACGATGCTGAGAATACTTTTTTAAGTGCCAGTGTTAGACAGTAGGGAGATCGAAGGCTTTTAATTTCTTTGATGACCCGCTGACAGTGGATAATATCATAACCGGAATGCAAAACTCCAAAGAGAAGTAGAACGCTGTCACACTACTAGCTGAAAAAGTCATAACTAAAAGACGTGACTAGGGCCAAAAAATGAGTAAAAGGCGCTGGACATACAACTTATGCAAATTGGAGATCGATGAAGAAATCAGCAGTATAATATGTGATGCATGCTGATGGTTCTACTTTGAATGCATAAAAGTTTGTCACCTACCAAAAAAATGAAGAAATGGCTGTATTACGAATGCAAATAATTACGTCAGTTTTTTAAAATATTTATAATTTTATTTATAATTAATAATAATTATAATTATAATAATAATAAACATTTTTAATTTTAGGATTATTATAATATTATTAATTATAGAATTAATAATTTATTGGATTTATTGTAATTTATAATTTTATATTTTATAATTATTTTTTTTTCTTTATCTCCATTTAGGAGCATAGGACGTCTACTAGACTGGACCATCTGACTATGTTGGGGGAAATCGCTTTCAGTTCACCCCATGTCTTGCCAATTTGTTTTGCTTCAGCTAGCACCGTTTTCTTCCACGTCATGGGTGGTCTTCCAACTCCCCTTTTACCTTGTGGATTCCACTCTAAGGACATCCTTGTTATGTCTTCAGGTGATTTCCTCAGTTTATGTCCTATCCATCTCCATCTCCTTTGTTTTATCTTGATCTCAATGTCTAACTGCTCTGTCTGCCGTAGAAGTTCCTGGTTACTGACGGTGTTCGGCCAGAAGCATTTCATCAGTCTTCTCAGGCATTTGTTCACAAACACCTGTAGTTGATTTGTGATCTTTCTTGTATTTTTCCACGTTTCACACCCATACAGCAGTACTGATTTGACACATGCATTGAACATTCGTAGCTTTGTCTTTCTTGACAGGACGGATGCATTCCAGATCTTGTGAAGCATATTGAACGTATTTCTAGCTTTGTTAATACGCTGACTGATATCTTCTTCAGTCCCGCCTGTGTTTGCTACAGTACAACCAAGGTACACAAATTTGTCGACTTCATCCACTTGTGTTTTGTTGATGGTAATTGGTGTTATCGTTTTGGTGTTCAATCTCATAGCCTTTGTTTTTCTGATATTAATGTGGAGATCAACTTCATGTGCAAGGGTTGATAGCTTTTGTATTTTCTGCTGCATGTCCGAATGTGTTTGTGTAAGTAGACAGATGTCATCTGCGTAGTCTAGATTATTGAGCCGTTTTGTTGTGTTCCATTGGATTCCATTTGGACTTGCATCATCGAGTTTTCGCATGATACTATCTAGTACTATTAGGAACAGTAGCGGCGATAGTACACAGCCTTGTCTCACTCCTCGGTGGTTGTAGTATTTATCACTTTGCTGTCCTTTGTATTGTATTCTGTTTCCAGCATCCCGATACATTTTTTTGATTAGATCAACTATTTTCTTCGGGACGCCCATTTCACAAAGTGTCTTCCATATCGCGCTTCAGTTGATTGAGTCGAAGGCGCGTTCGAAATCCAGGAGGAGGAGATACAGTGGTGAGTTCCATTCGTTTGATTGCTCTATGATGATACGGGTTGTGTTGATATGATCAGCACAGCTTCTTCCTGTTCTAAAGCCGGCTTGTTCATTTCTTAGTTTCATGTTGATTGATGGAGATATTCTTTCGAGAATGATCATCGCTAGTATTTTCATTATTGTGTTGAGCAAAGATATACCTCTCCAATTTTGCATTCTCTAAGATCACCTTTCTTTGGAATTGTTATGGTTAAACCTTCTTTCCATTTGGTTGGTATTTTACCTTTGTTCCATACATCAGCTAATAGTGGTGTTAGAGCTTCTGCTGTTGTGTTTACATCTGCTTTGAGTAATTCTGCTGATATATTATCTGTACCAGCAGATTTGTTATTCTTGAGTTTTTGTATGGCATCTCTAACTTCCCGTTCCGTTGGTGGATGGGTGCTGATAGTTTCGTTATAGTTGTCATTCGGAGACTGCAAATTATCTTCATGTTGGTGGCAGTTGTCTTCAAAGTATTCTTTCCATCTATTTAACTGTTGTTCATGTGTTGTGAGGGTTTTTCCAGATTCACCCTTTATTGGTGGAGTGTTTGTATACTTGTTAGTGACCTTTCTCACGCATTTGTGTAGTGTGCGCATATTTCTATTGGCTGCTGCTGTTTCTGCAGTCTCGAGGATGCTTTCTGTATCTTCTGCGTTCATTCCTTGCCATCTCTTTAACTTGTTTTGCTGTACTTTCATATTTGCTGCGGATCTCGGTTGTGTTCTGATGACACAATTGCAACTTGAGCTGTCGACGCTCTTCGATTTTCTTCCAGGTATCATCACTAATCCATGGTTTCCGTGATTTGTCTTGGTATCCAAGCACATCTGTAGCAGTTTTGACGTAAACTTCTTTAACTTGTTCCCATTTTTCATCAATGCTGGTGGTTTCGTTGTTTGTTAGATTGAGCTGGAGCGATTCTTTGAAGATGTTATTTGTGTTTTTTTCACTCAATCTGCTGATGTTAAATTTCCTCTGACATGAGTTGTTGTGTTTTACAGCGGCTGGTTTAATTTTAAATGTTGCAACTACCAGTTGATGGTCGCTGTGTATGTCTTTCTTTGCGTTAGGTGTTGTTAATATTCCTACGCCTTGTTCATGTGTGTTGGATTTACCAGAGAACCATCATGTAATATCCTTCACTTGTTGTTAGTTCTCCGCTGTTTTTCCATCTTACTTCACTGAGTGACGTATCTCGATGTTATATTCTTCCATTACTTTCTCAACTTGTGCTAACCTCGATGTTTCTATCAGAGTTCTGATATTCCAGTTTCCTACTCGTGTCCGGGTACGGTAGCCAAGAGTCGATATTTGATTTTTTCCGGTTTGGTTTATTTTGTTTTTCTTTCTAGTGTACGTTTCTTTAATCATTTGAATTTCGGATTCAACTTTCGGATTAACGGGTGATTGGGCCATCGAATCCTAGCCAGCTTCCAGGGCTGCTGGATAAGGTATACTGGCATACCGTGGGCGAGATATTCCGGCTTCAATGTGCTACAATCATATTTCCATATTTTTTCTGATGAAGTGTCCAAGCGGTCACCCGTTTAAGTTGTGATACTTGCCAGTGCTGCTTAACTTCCTTGTAAGTGATGTTGTTGACTTATCCACTTCTCCATCTCGCTCACCAATATATAATTATATTATAATAAAAATATAATTATAATTAATATTTAAATAAAAGTTCATCCCTGGCCTCCAAACCAAACGGGCTTGGCAGATCAAGTGGTGGTCTTCTGTTTCTTGCTTAAGATAGAACTCTCGTAACATAGAACTTTTAACCTTGCTCTCATAATATGAAAATTCATCACGTCCAAACTTACTATCATCGTAGCCTCAGTATATCTTTCCCCAACTCTTGACGACGAACCTGCTCCTGAAACCATGCAAGCTGCCGTACACAACATTCAATCAACTCAACAATTCGACGTATTCATTGTGGCTGGTGACTTTAATTCTCGCCTGGGATCCCTGGGTTCCCTATATCCCAATGCCTTACTCTCAACTATACTTTTAGATATAAGTTCAGCTGTAGACTAGTGTTTTAATGAAAGAGGCAAGTTACTGGTAGATTTTACGGATTCAAATACTTTCGTACGTACTTTCGGATTCAAATACTTTCGTAATACGATGTATTGGAATTTCTGTAGCTTATAGTTAGGATATCCATTCCTTACAGCTACAGAAATCCGTAGCTGGTGTTTACATAAAAAATTTCTGTTGCTTAAATCTACGGATATTTATTTCTTCCAACTACGGAAATCCGTGGCTTGTGATACATTCAAGTCCGTTTCTTTTAAAATTTCCGTGTTCCCAAGATTAAAATTATGCCACGGTCTTATCCGTGGTAGGTGGTGATTTTGGATCATATGGTAAAATTTAGAGACACGGAAAAAGCTTCATTCTGATCCGTTTCTATAAAAATTTCCGGGTCTATAAGGATAAAATGATGACCACGAATTTTTCCGTGGATGGTGGCAATTTCGAATCAGGCGGTAAGACTTAGATATACGGAAAAAGCTTCATTCTGATCCGTTTCTATACAAATTTCCGTGTCTCTAAGAGCCACGGAAATTTCCGTGGTGGGTGTCAATAGCAGCACCGTTTTAAAATAGGCAGAAGCCCCACAATATTGATTCTGTTGGCACCCCTTCACCATGCACGATTAATGTATTCCAGGCATCAGCATCATCAATAATCATAACGATGAATGACGGTAATGATGATCAATAACTTTGTCCACAACAGCAATAATAAGCAAATTTATGATGAAACAATTAATTCCTATCAGGTACCAGCATTAAACAAAATAACAATGATGATAAACAGTAATGATGTTCAATAATTACTTTCACACCAGCGGTAATATATAAATTTATGTTGACTCAATAAATTTCTTTGCAGCACCAGCATTAATAAAAATAGCAATGATGAATTACAGTGATGATCATTAATAACTATTTACGCAGCAGCAGTAATATGTAAATTTATGCTGACTCAATTATTTCCTCTCAAATACCAGTATTAATAAAAAAAACAGCAATGATGAATAACAGCGATAATCATTAGTATTTAATTTCACAACAGCAACAATATGAACTTTTATGTTGAGAAAAATAATTTTAACTTATTTATTATCACTCACAATGGTAATCACAGCAATGATCTTCAAAAAAAACTTCCGTAATAGTTGTAGTAAAAAAACTTACGTGGAATTAATTAAATTGTCCTTTATAACATTACTTTCCCTCTTACAATTCTAAGGTTATGCTTAGCATCTAACTTTTGCTGGCGGCTGTAACAATTATGTTGTTGCTATTAAAAAAATGGATTTCATTATCATTTCCGGACAATAATAACACTCAATTTCTTTTTAGTTTCAGACACATTTTATTTATTCAATAAATGCTGATGACGACTTTCGTCCTTGTATGTCGTCTGAATATCCCCCAATTCAGCTTTCATATAACGTTAACATGCCTGGCAAGCCTCAGCATATGTCCAAAAAAAAAATTTCTTCAACGTGCTTATTTCAGTAGAATGTTAACTTTCTATAAATTCGTTCAATAACTCTGCACATCCATATCAACATATAGTTAATCCAAATTTGACTTTTCAACAACCTTGTAAAACTAGCAAACGTTAACTTATTTTGAAGTAATAGTTTAATTCTGGTATAATTTGTTGAGGATTCCAAAATTTGTGGTACCCTATTATCGTTTATACAGCAAAGCGCTTAAGTTCTTAAACAACTCACTTCCATTTAATAATTCAATAAAAGAAATCACCAATCAAGTGTATAACTGCAAATGTATTCACGGCTGTCTGATGAACTTTAATTTATTGAACCGACCGTGAATTAACCGGCGAAACGATACATCGATTCGATGGAAGAAAAAAACGAAAAGAAAAATGAACACTACAATAATGTATTGATTTCACACAATAATTTCATTTTATTTTACATAACATAAATATTACACTATTTAATAGTACACTTATTAAATGTTTTTATATTAGCAATGATTTTATAAATAGATTTTTATTTTCTTCCATTTTGAATAAATATAAAAAAATTTTTTGTTTTGACTCAACCGAATTACATTTAAAATATTCGAACGAATTTAAATCTCAATTACAACTCCTGGAATATGATTTCCGTTTGAAATCAATATCATAACTCACCAATTTGAAGAATGTTTCTTCTTTATATATTTTTAAAAATTAAATAAACATGAGGGAGTAGGAGAGTTGATTGCACATATATTTAACTTGTCGTGAATATGATTGCATACAATACAACGAAACCAGTTAATAACAGATTGTTTTTTTTCCAAAACGTTTTTCTTGTTTTTCTATCGATTCGTAAAACATAAACAAAAGTAAGAACCACCCGTTTATCAATTAAGAATACAAGCAAAAAGAACTGGAGATGTTCATGTATTGCAACAATTCATTTCTTTCTCTGTTTTATTATAATATGAAAGAGAGAAATTTAAACGTTAGCAATTCTTTTTTTTCATTTTTATAAAAACAAGGAAACTAAACAAAATTCGAAACGTAAATAGAATGCAAATATATAATCAAAATCTATTATAAGGTTGATGCTTCGAGTGGGTCAAAGAAAAAAATCAGGTGTACCGATGATTATTAATAGAAATGTTAATGAAAAATGCAATGTAGTCGTATTATAAACAAAAAATGGAAAAGTGTGGTGGTTGATCAGGAAAATGGTCTTTATTGTTAGCTTTGAACTACAAAGAACTATTTTCCTGTCAACTCACCTATACAGAACTTAAGTTTGTTCTGGAGTTGATTGTAGGTTTTCTTATAAATGCTACCTGTTAAATATCACGTAATTTGGCGGGCATAACAAGCTGATCAGAACTGCTGTTGTTGATAATAATAATAAAGTAACCAATTGATCAAAAATATTGATGTTATTGATTATGACAGCTGGGCAAATATTTGATCAAAATAAACTGCCGCGTCAAAAAAGGTTGGTCGATTGTTAAACAAAAATGGTGAAATCTGTTAAATATTCAAGAAATAGTAAATAAAAATATATTTTCAACGTTCCGGTGTTCAGTTATTGATCACGTATTACCTGACTTTTCTCTTAGCTCTCTTGCTCATACTGCAAATGCTTGAGTTATTGGTTGTAAAACTTTTCTTATTAAAATTAGTTATCAGTAAGTAGAGGGATTTTGGGAAAATGGATAGAGACTAATTCATCAGTCATCGCCATCAGTCATCAGTCTACCTTCGTACACTTTAAAAAAAACTATGATGTGTCACTAGATGTTCATGCTTATTACTTAGTTGAACATGTTAAGTACACTAAGTATAAAATATTCATTATTTAGACTCTTTGTATATCCGAAGATACCATGTCACCTAAAAATGGTTGTTACAATGCATAGTTACAGAACAGATTAAGGCTGTGTAAAAATCAAGAGTGAATTATCAAAATATTTGAAAGAATAGTGATACGTTCTTCTTCATGCCGGTCAAATTCAATAAATTTTGGTCACATGATGGCGTTAACTGGTAATATTTTATACTCTGTCGAGGTGAGGTCGTAATGAGTAATACTTTTAAGTTCCTTGTCATTGTTGTGATAAATTAAGAAAATACTAAACGTATCATTACTGAGAAAAAAGATGAATCATTAAGAAAACTATTCCCTATTAAGACTTGAGGTAGGAAGGTAGGTAAATAAGTAATAATAACCTATAACATTATCATTTTAAACTAAACTATTTACACCACACATATCAAATCAACTTATCCTCAACATATCATTCCATATCTTCATAAGTAGTTTCATGGTTTTTATTATACCTATTTTTTGTGTTGCAATTTTTAGTTAAACCAAAACTATGTAACTTTTTTTCTATCTTTTCCACATAAATTTATCGGAAAGTAAAAACTAAAGCAATTTAGTCTTTATAAATGAAGAGTGGAGCGAGAACGATAACCACTTAATTTTAAATTGAAAATAATAAAATGATAAAATATTTATTACAGGATAAAACATTGGAAAAGCTAATCCGCAAAGTAATAAAATTAATACTAAAATATATAGTATGGTATATATAGTATAAAACATAAAAAAATATTCTTTCAACCTGTATTTGAACTCAACCTGAAACTAATTTAAATTTAAAATGGTTAATGGTTATTGCTAGTTTATGGTAAAGATTTTTGTATTGGTTATCAACATTTTTTTTGCTAAAATAAGTTGTCGTATTTATAAATTAGATAGTAAACTATGAAATTCCATTAAGATATTGAGATCTCTAAAGTAATTCAAGTTCTTTTTCTTTGTGTTTGGTTTCTTAAATCCGAATTATAATCAAAAACTGAACAATTCCCTAGAAAAGTTTAATCAAACAACACGAACGAGTTCCTACAAGTTACTTTATTTTCAATAAAAATTACTCTTGACACATCCTGTTTAAAATGTATATATTTAACAAGTCACAGGAAAAAATCAACTAAACAGCAATACGTTGTTATTATATAATACTTCTTAAAAAGGTTGCCTGATATCGTTAATAATAATTTATTTGTCTGGATAAGAAGTAAACAGTTACAACAACAAAATTATAATATTTATAAGTAATCAAAAACCCTCATTCCACTGAACATTTTTAATATTTCTTACACATATTTTTTCCTTTAATTTTCTTTTTCCATTTTCACGTCGTACGCCTTTCTCATGCAATAACAATTATCCTTGTTAAGAAAATTTGATTTTCGTTTTGTTTTAGTTTTTCCTATTTTCGCATTGTAAAATAAAGAATTAATTTGTGTTTAATTCCTGTAATTAAAATATGTTTAAAAAATTATTAGTTGGGATATAAAGGAAATGGAATGGTTTTATGGTGGTTCTAGTAGAAAACGAGTATTGACTATGAAATATTTGCATTTTAATTGAACGAAGAATATGTGAATAAAGATTTCAATACTGGATGAAGTAAAACGGAGATGACAGCTAGACCTACTACTCTCGTTCCCTTTTAAAAGTGACTCTTAGCACATCACGCTTATTTTCCAAAATTTGTTACGCATATAAATTTATAAAGTTTTAATTTCTGCTTTATGAAATGGAACAAAGTTAGTACAAAATAAAATCTTATGTTGATCCTTCCCCCAAAAACTGAAAATTTCATCTTAATTAAACCCTGTGTTATATTTTATTTTCGTTTTGCGCTAAATATTTATCCAATTTAAAGTGCATTAATTATGATTAAAATAATTATTATTATAATATTATGAACGTGAGTTGAAACTTTAAAAGGAAGTACAAAAAAGACAAGGATTCGTGATAATTATATAGGTTAAATTATTATATAAATTTTTATTAGTAAGTTTTTTTTTACGTTATTACGTTGGGACTTAATTGTTGAAAAGGTTGTAAATAAGTTTAATATTTTTTTTAAGAGTTTTATAGATGACAGTATAGTTCGTTTATGAGTATTAAGGTTCTAATTTAAGTGACATGGAAGAAAAACCAATATCCACGCCTCAAATACAGTTTTTTAACTTCATGATATTACAACCACACTATGATTATTTTAAAAGAAATATTTACCCTTCAAATCGTATAACACCGTCATGAATATTTAAACGAACTCAATAAATTTCAAAATTCATCCATTCATCATCTGGAAAAGACCACATCTCGGTATAAAAAAATATTTTATTTCACTAGCCAAACACTTTTTTTATTTTGGAATTTTATTCAGATTTATGAATCAAAGATTTTCAAAGTAAGGGAGAACACAAAATACATAGCTTACCAGTACAGAGTATACAATGCAATACACGAAACGGAAAAATACAATAATCATAAATTTTCCTGTTTTTTAATTGTTTTTTATTTTTTGTATTATTTCATTTTTATAAGTTTTATTACTCATAAAAATTTTTTTATCTGTAATAAATTTTATAAATTTTGATTAGGAAAAATGGCCACATGATATTTGTGATTTAATTTGTTTTTTTTTTCGGGTATAATTTAGGGAAATTATTCAGATTTAAAAAGTGAATTGAATTAAATTGGGAAATTATTAATTTTTTGTGGAGCTATGAAGATTGTATTTATTATACTGTACTGTTTGATTCGTAAAAAATGTAAGCTTCAGTGGTTCTTTGGCAGAAAAGATTTTTGCCGGAAACGATAACTGTATTTTGTATGCCAGCTAGTGTTTAATTGCCTTATACTTTGCGCACATCCAATCATTGTTATCAATAGTTAAGTAAACAAATCTAACACCATTTTGCCTAAATTAATCGTTTTAACAAATTACTTCGGTCTGAAAGACCTAAGTATTACATTCATGAGCTCAAAGTGAAATTCTTACCCCCACTTTTTTTGACATTTCTCGACGTTTTAGGACCTACTGATTCTAAAAAAGCAAAAAAAAAATGTATGTCTGTCGGCCGGCCAGCCGGCCGTACGGCCGTTATGACCTACGCTGCAGCGAAAACCGCTGGAGGAATTTAAAAAAAAATTTTTGAAGTAAAACTTCTTTAGGCGCGTTATGAGAATTTTGCAACGGAAGTATAAAAAACGAATATAATATTCGGCAAATATACGATACAATTCGATTATGACACATATATTTTAAATATTCACTGGTTTTTGGTGCATTATAGAAATAGTTCATATTTTTCGATGCTTAAAAATTTAACAGATATTCAATTAAAAAAACATAATTTTGAATTAAATTTAATGATTTTCAATCCGAATTTTTGGAGTATTTTAATTTAATTTAATATCTGTTTTCAAAATATTATATGTCTGCTCCATTTTTGTTTACAATGGATGCTTAGACTCGTAAATAAAAAAAATGGCAGCATATTTGGCTTTTTTAAAGGCAGAGAAATAAGTTGTCGCAAATCTTGGTAAATGGCATATATAATGAAATATAAGATGACAAAAAGCACCGTTTTGAAATTTGAGCAAAATCGAATAACTGGTTCAGGAATGGAAGCATGTTTGGTGGATCTTTTTGGTTTGTATGGTCAAGTCATTCATTTGTTCATTTGTTATTATATTTTTTATTCATTTATGCAGTCTCGTACTAAATGTTATATGAGTTGGATGTGTCGATTGTAGATGGTGGTCATGGGGGCCATGGTGGTCATGGTAGTCATGGTGGCAATAGTGGTCATGGTGGTCATAGTGGTAATGGTGATCATGGTGTTCACGGTGGTCATGGTGGTCATCGTGGTCACGGAGGTCACGGTGGTCATAGTAGTTATGGTGTTCATTGTGGTCATGGTGGCCATGGTGGTCATGGTGGTCATGGTGGTCATGGTGGTCATGGTGGTCATGGTGGTCACGGAGGTCACGGTGGTCATAGTAGTTATGGTGTTCATTGTGGTCATGGTGGCCATGGTGGTCATGGTGGTCATGGTGGTCATGGTGGTCATGGTGGTCATGGTGGTCATGGTGGTCATGGTGGTCAAGGTGGTCATAGTGCTCATGGTGGTTATGGTGGTCATGGTGGTCACGATGGTCATGGTGGTCATGGTGTACACGGTGGTCATGATGGTCAAGTTGGTCATGGCAATCATGGTGGTCATGGAGGTCAAGGTGGTCATGGTGGTCATGGTGGTCATGGTGGTCATGGTGGTCATGGTGTTCACCGTGGTCATGGTGGTCATAGTGGTCATGGTGGTTATGGTGGTCACGGTGGTCATGGTGGTTATGGTGGTCACGGTGGTCATGGTGGTCATGGTGGTTACGGTGGTCATGGTGGTCACAGTGTTCACGGTGGTCATGATGGTCATGGTGTTCACGGTGGTCATGATGGTCATGTTGGTCATGGTGGTCATGGTGATCAAGGTGGTCATGGTAGTCATGGTGGTAATGGTGGTCTCGGTGGTCATGGTGGTCATGGTGTTCACGGTGGTCATGATGGTCATGATGGTCATGGTGGTGTCATGATGGTCATGGCGGCCATGGTGTTTAGAGTTTGCATCCCGGGCTTTTCCGGGCGGGAAAAAATATTTGTGTTGATTAAATTTGTTGTGGTAAATAGAAAAATGAGTGCGTGTAATCTTTGCACGTGGTTGAAATAAATTTCTTTGGCTACTGTGGCAGGTATTAATAAAAAGATGAAATATAAAATAAATATGTCATATTGAGTTGCATTTCTTGATAATATAATTTACTGTGTAATAAAAAGCAATATTTACATAATGTATTACAAATTCAATTCAATTATTAGCATAATTGAAATATGAAAACATGGAGAAGCTGAAATATCACAGCTCTGAGATATCAAGACTTCGGTCTGGGTTAAGGATTTTGATATAGTTTTCGGCAAAAAACTTTTATGAGGAGATGGTTTTTAGTTTTGGGCAGCGATGTATATCAAACATAACTCTTTGTTAAAGTACAAGTATTTTTTATCTCTGTTTAAAAATTTATTACAAAACTAACACGAAACATCAATACGTTGCCGAAAAATTATAATCAAAATTCCAAAAATATTGTTAAATTAAATAAAATCAAACTTTTTCAAAATTCCAAAAATATTGCAAAAATTAGAATAAAATCAAATATTTAAATTTTTTCTAAATTCCCATAATATTTCAAAAATTCTTAAAAATTCAAACTTTTTCCAAAATTCCAAAAATATTGCAAAAATTATTACAAAATCAAAAATTGAAAATTTTTTCAAAATGCAAAAAATTATAATAATGTCAAAATTTAAAAATTTCTCAAAATTCTAAAAATATTCCAAAAATTCTTTCAAAATCAAAAATTAAAACTTTTGCCGAAATTCTAAAAATATTGCAAAAATTATTACAAAATCAAAAATACAAACTTTTTCAAAATTCCAAAAATATTTAAAAAACTATAACAAATTCAAAAATTTCCATGTCCAATTTCATTTTCAATTATATTTACGTCATAAAAACAGCTACATTTTTTTCCAAAAAATTGGCGAAAAAAATAAATGAACTCATTTTGTGACACGCTTGACATTATTTTTTGACAAACTTATAATGCCATAATTCTCTATAATAATAATAAAATATCATGTCATACAAACTATTAATTTTATTTTTTTCTAAAAAAATTGGGTAAAAAATAAATAAAAACTTTTCTTTTGACACACTTGACAACATTTTTTGACAAACTTATAATGCCATAATTCTCAATAATAATAATAAAATTTCATTTCAAACAAACAATATTATTTTTTTCCAAAAAATTGGGTAAAAAACTAAATAAAAATCTTTTGACAAACTTGACAACATTTTTTGACAAACTTATAATGTAATAATCTAGTTTTTGATCTCTCATACCAATCCCGACCATCAAGATTTCTCCAAATTTAATGTTCCTACTCGTAATCACTTAAAATGAACGTTTTTTAAGCCAAAAATATGAAAATTTGCTATTTTTGACACACATAATGATTTTTTTGACACACTTCCGGTACAGTTATCGAACACAGCGTCCTTTCGGACCTGTCCCTTGTGCATATCTTTTTTTATTTTAAATGATATAATGTTGTGATATAATGTTGTCAAGTGTGTCAAAAGAAAGATTTTTATTTATTTCTTTACCTATAATTTTTTGGAAAAAAAATTAAATAAATTGTTTGTTTGAAATGAAATTTTATTATTATTATTGAGAATTATGGCATTATAAGTTTGTCAAAAAAATGTTGTCAAGTGTGTCAAAAGAAAGATTTTTATTTATTTGTTTACCCAATTTTTTGGAAAAAAATAAAATTGTTTGTTTGAAATGAAATTTTATTATTATTATTGAGAATTATGGCATTATAAGTTTGTCAAAAAAATAAAGTCAAGAGTGTCAAAAAATGATTTCATTTATTTTTTTAGCCAATTTTTTGGAAAAAAAATGTAGCTGTGTTTATGACGTAAATATAATTGAAAATGAAATTGGACATGGAAATTTTTGAATTTGTTATAGTTTTTTAAATATTTTTGGAATTTTGAAAAAGTTTGTATTTTTGATTTTCTAATAATTTTTGCAATATTTTTAGAATTTTGGAAAAAGTTTGAATTTTTAAGAATTTTTGGATTATTATTGGAATTTAGAAAAAGTTTAAATATTTGATTTTATTCTAATTTTTGGAATATTTTTGGAATTTTGAAAAAGGTTTCAATTTTTGATTTTGTTATAATTTTTGCAATATTTTTAGAGTTTTGAAAAAAAAATAGAATTTTTGAATTTTATACTTGTATATATTTAGAATTTTGAAAAAAGTTTCATTTTTTGATTTTGTAAGAATTTTTGGAACATTTTTGACCAAGTTGAATCAAAATCGTTGATATTCAGTTGAATATTCCACTGACCAAGTTGAATCAAAATTAAATATCAGGAACTGATGTTATTAAAGTTTCAAAATATCTAGTGCTCGGGAAGTCCACCACCACTTGAAATCCACCACCTAACCAGATCTTTATCATTTTAATTTTCATCTTTTTTCAAAGGGTCATCAAAAATGATTAATGAACGAAGGCTGTATGCCCCCAACAAACTTCAAAAACAAAGTGAGAAAAGTCAGCAGCAGTATGGTGGTCCCACACCATTTTGATTAATGTGTTTCAAAAGTTGATCGTTATCTTCTTACACTAATTGAAACGTTTTCATAAGTTTCATCATAATCACTTCATTATTGTAAGCTGTAGTGCGAATAAAGAGACTGAAAAAAATGCAAATGCAAAAAAAAATTTACTGGGAATGAAAAACCGGAGAGTTGGGAGGCTCAACTGTTGTTAAACGTACTAAGTGCTTATTTTCAAAGTTTCATCCATTTCGATTATCAGGTAAGGCACACATATTATTGAGCTTTCAAAAAAACAGGTGCTCGAGGGACCTCCACCGCTTACTTTAATATCGCTCATAGAATATAATCATCTATACTAGTATTTTTTTACCAGCGAATACGAAAATTGGTCGTTGTGCGCATATTCATATACGCATGTGCGGATATTCAGTGTCTCAGATTAAAATATTTAAAAAAACTGTTGGGGTCCCATTGAAGTGGACAAAAAAAATGCATAAAATTAATGAATTACTTTTGAAATTCAACCAATTATAATACAAAACCAAAAACTAGTCCAAATACATATTAATGATTTTGTAGGTAGTATAACAAAATTTTGATAATTAAAAATAATTATAATAAAAATAACGACGCCTATGTAAACAAATGTCACAACAAACAATTGGTACGAACTAGGAGTAGAAATTTAACTAATTTAATTGTTTTCAAAACAAATTTATCCCAAAATAAATAATACATCTCTGTTTTACTTTTTGTCTCATCTTTTATCTTTTGCTGCGTGTTATCTGTCAGAAATTCATTGGTAAAATAATTCTACTATAATCATGTATAATCGTGTCATCAAACTTCATTCACACACGAATGTTGTATGCTCCCAAAAACATAAAAAAACCGTGGGAAAACCACCTGTTGTATGGTGGATCCCTCAACCATTTGCATGGTCGCATGTACCTCAAAAGCTAATAAAATTTTTCTTATATTGATTGAAATCATTTGCCAACGTTTCAAGAAAATCGATTTGTTACTGAGGGCTACAGTAGAAATAAACACTTCAAACAAAAACTTTTCAAACGGAAGTGACAAAGCGGAAGTTGGTACGCAAAAGTATTGGAAACAGTACTAAAACTTTTTATGTCAAGTCTCAATAAGATTGAAAAACAAGAATAGAAGTTATTAAAGATTCAAACTTAAAGATGTTCGGAAGACCCCGCCATTTTGTCGATTTTATACCAAAGCTTCATCAAGATCTCAAGCGTTTTTGTTTTTTTCTAAATTACATAATCAATAGACTAAGAAAACAAAATTTATGTTAGAAAAGTATCATATTACAATACATGTTTAAAAAATTAATCGACTTTTTAATAGAAAAATATTTTATCTTTTCTAGTAAACTCGGTATAAAAAGATCGCAATAGACCTATTTCACTCGCATCCGCTTGTATGAATATTGCTTCGCGCTCACACCTACGGTAGACTTTCAACTTGTCTGGCAAGATGTAAACAGTGGTGGCATGATTGAATAAAAATCCGACTCGGAAATATTATAACTATTCGGAAATTTAAAATGGCATATGATTGAAAGTATTTTTCGAACATTTCTGTCGGAAAAATTTTCGAATCCATTTTACTTGTCGAAAATTTATATTTGACGTTTTGTTGTAAATTATATTAAGTTATACGTTATGTTTCTTTTATATATCATTTTTACATTTGTTTAATAAACATTTTACAATGGAAAAGCTATCCATAATCATAAAAAAAAACTAAACTCGCCATTTAAACTATATATTCTATCAATATCAACACAAAACAAATGATAAATACGAATATTATAAGGTTTTGACATTTTTAAATTCTGTACTAAATGGGTGCGTTTATATGAGAATCGAAAATATTACGAAACATTTCAATCATACGTCGGAAAAAATTTGTCGTAATACTATCGATTCGTATAAAAATTTCCGATCAAATTCAATATTATTTAATTAATACATTTACATACATACAATACATTAATACATATTAATTATTTAATTAATACAAATGAGCATTATTATTAATAAGTTACATATAATTAAAGTACTGTTTTATTATACATTCTTTCACATTGATTGATTTGATTGATTGATTGATTGGACTGTAGGACCAAGCACTAGGCGAGACTCCCGGATTACGGTCGGGCCACTTCCTACAGTCGTTTTACATATAACAATAGGTTAGGATAGCTAGGTAATTGTAAGTTAGGAGTGAACGACCCGGTTACAGACACCTGGCAAATCGTATCTAGCTACTACTGTTAGGAGACAATCACAAGGACAATCACTTATACATATAATCTGCAATCGCCAATCAGCAATTCCGTATCTAAAATTTTTCGCCTGCAATCTCCAGTCGGAAACCTGTTATTCATGTAATTTATTAGTATAATAGGATGATGACTAAATTGTAGTCCTCTGCACTCTCCAATCTGAATTCATGTTATTATATTTATGGTTAAAATTATTTATGATTATTTATGGTTAAAAACATTTATATTATGTACATATATATAAAAAACAAAAAACCCCTTTGAAAATTGAGTGAATTTCATATAAAAAAGTATTGGGATTGAATTGGATAAAAATATTATCTTTCACTTGATGTTTTTATTTGAAATGTATTTATTTAAATTTTATAAAACATTATTTTATATAATATAATTAACGCAAGAATGTTTTGAATTTTTCTTGAAACACAAGAATTAATTTAACAAAAACAATTAACCCTGCTCGTTGATATCGTTCAAAAATCTTATTGGATTTTATGGATAATGTTTGGATAAATAGAAAGAGATAAATCTATCACATAAAATTATGTCAACAAATGAAATTTTAAACTGAATTTGAAATAATAACTAAATTTCGCTAGTTAAAGCTCTAAGTAGGTTTAAATTTTACACAAAATCGAATAGCACAATAACACCTTTATTTAGTTTTCTAGTAAAAATCAGAGTTAATAAATTTTACATTTAGGGAAGATTACATCTTGGTCGCCCACATCTTTCCATTTTTCAAAGCAATCTTACCTTAGAGTTTAGTTATTAAAACCAACACTTTAAAACTATTATATTAGATATAAAACTGATTATTCCAATTAATGTTTTCACTACATTTAGTTCTACTTATATATTTATCATTTAAGAGATTAATTTAGTTTAAAATTCACACTGTCACTTATAACAAGTGTTGATAAGACGACCATTCACCATTGTCATATATATATATACACATATATGACCATGCACATACATACACATACACACATATATACACGTACATACACACATATATACACATGTACTCACATATATATACATATATACATACATATACACATACATGTACACATACATACACACATATATATATATATATATATATATATATATATATATATATATATATATATATATATATATATATATATATATATATATATATATATATATATATATATATATATATATATATATATATATATATATATATATATATATATATATATATATATATATATATATAATATATATATATATATATATATATATATATATATATATATATATATATATATATATATATATATATATATATATATATATATATATATATATATATATATATATATATATATATATATATATATATATATATATTCAAATTTTGATTATAAAGATATAATCAATTTAATATCTATTCGACTTTTAATAATATTATTCAATTTTTTAGGAAACTGAAGTATTTATAGTCAAAAATGATGGTATTCTCAAATTATTTAAAACAAATTTTATTTGTTAAATAAATCCTATATTTCGACTGCTAATAACAGTCATCCTCAGGGATTCTAAAACAAACAACAACATTTAAAAACATATTACAAAATTTAAACAAATATTTGAAAGAATCTTACAAAAAACAAATAGAAGTTATATAAATAACTTCAAAAAACTCTTCAAAAATTAATACAAAAATGAACTCAAGGAAAAAATTTAAAATATTAAAAA